>JXSR01S016231.1:20876-32304 GCA_000969725.1 Ophiothrix spiculata | reverse complement strand
CTCTCATGCTCAAGGGCCCCCTCTTAACCTCGGGCCTTGCCCGGGCCCACCGGACCCAATTATAAATCCGGTACTGCCCCCCTCCCCACCCCTGACTGAAGAAGGCAGATACGCCACTGAACATCACCATTTTGGTTGCTATCAATTTTGTGTTCAATATCACTAAGAAACCACTTAACATCAAAACCTTCACAGATTTTACCAAAACAAGCCTCAAATTGTCAATGTTTGAAAGAAACAAATTGTCAATGTTTGAAGGATACTGTTTTGGACTGAGATGACAATCACTTTCCTCCACTGCGTAGGGACGGTCACTCGATATAAGAGCTGTCTAATATATCTGGGAAAGGGGCACTCAGCTCGTATGAATATTCTTTGACAAGACGTGGTTAGATCCCATCATGGCCGGTTGCTTTGGATGCATTTATCAGTGGAACACAATAGAATGGTTTTTAACACTATTTAACACATTTTGAAATTCTAACCCCTGTTTTGGCAGCCATTTTGTTTTATGCAAATTAATCACTGTTCCTAAAAGTAGATTTTTCTAGATCTTTTATATGTTATTGTATATGTTTGTCTAATATTATCCTGTAAATATCATTACTTTTGCAATTTCTTTGACCCATTTTTTTAATTTTTACGAGCCTACCTCTATATGAGTAGCGAAACAAATAATGGAAATAATTCAAAGTGGGACGAAAAATAAGGGAGTTCCATTGAAAAAATGGGCATAATTGCAATCATAATAACTGTAATAATAAAAATGAATGCCTCAAAATAATCAGAAAATGATTAGATAAAATGGTGACATAAAATGTAAATGTATGAAAGTAAATTATGTAAGATATAAAAACAAAAGTGTAAGAAAACCACAACTCCAATAGCTCCCTTCTGTTAATTATATTTATAAAGTATAAATGCAGTGCTATAATTATATTTATAAAGTATAAATGCATACAAATCTCTGAAAATGCTTTCACATCACTAAAATAGCATTTCCATGTCAAAATCTAATCATAGTGTTACATTTGACCTTGTAGTTGACTCGTTTAGACATTGTTAGATTATTGTTATAGTACTTAGTTGCTATGTTCAAACAGTCATTACAAGAAAACGCCAACTCCATGAGCTCCCCTCTGCAACTATATACTAGAAAAAATATCTAACAATGTCTAAAAAAGACAAATACAAAGTCAAATGTAACACTATGATTGGGATATATACATGGAAATGCTTTTAGTGATTTGAAAGCATTTTAAGAGATTTGTAGGCATTTATATTTAACAAAACTTAACAGAAGAGACCTATTGGAGTTGGGGTTTTCTTGTACTGGCGTATTCAATTGTCTGAATGGATATTACACACACAACAGGAGTTGCACCCACATAAATGTTCCCTCCAAAATTTTCAAAAAAAACCTGTTCCCGAAGGAGTTTTTCTTTTTCAAGAAAACTATCAATAATTATAATGGGTTTTACCATCTGGACATTTGCCGTAATACTGGTCAGGGTCCGTGATGTCATCTGTCATATCCTCGCTATATTCTTGAGAACCATAATCGAAGAAACCGGTTGTAGGAAAATCATCAGACGAACAGACTAGTATACAGCAGAATATGAATAGAATTTTCAACAGCATCATCATACCTAATTTAGGTACAAAAAGAGAAAACTGATATTTTAATAGGAAAAATATTAATAGTCATACTTTAAGAAAGTTTTTATAAGGAGCACTTCAAAACTCAATCGACGGATGACCACTAAGAACTGCCGGTGTAATGAGACTGAGTGTCCCCCATAACCAGGAGTCCGGGTCTAATTGAACTACACGGAATAAGTTGCAATCGATGATTTATTGATCGCACATGTACAAGTACATTCTAAACAATGTAATAGTTGCTATGACATTTCAGTCACACGGACGCTGTATACACCGGCTCTATGGCTTGTTGATATCAGTCTAAACAATGACAAACTGCCTAAAGCGGTGTAATGAAATACAGCGTCCGTGTGACTGAAATGTCCTAGCTACTATTAAATTTTGTAGAACGTACTTGTACATGTGCGATCAATAAATCATCGATTGCGACTTATTCCGTGTAGTTCAATAATTAGACCCAGACTCCTGGTTATGGGGGACACTCAGTCTCATTACACCGGCAGTTTCGGGCATTTAGTTGCCGGCTGAGTTTGCAGGAGACATGATTTTAAAAATATTGTGGTTTTATATTCATATTGATATATTAAACAATTTTAAGAAATGTAAACTTGATTTTTCGCCTTATTTTAAGCAACTGCATTAGCAGTAGAACCTTTTCCTGAACGAGAACCGACCTAGTTCAAATTTATGATCTGGGATACTCTGGAATTTCGTAGCACTACGTACATGTACAATCGGGTTCGACTGATTTGGTTTACTGACAAGAGCCTGGACAAGAGAGGCTCGTCTGCGGTTCGGCTGTCAGTGACCTCATATAGCAGCGGTGGAAATACCCACATGATAGTCAACCCAGGGTTAGGCAACCCCGGGTTACCTAACCCTGGGTTGTCTTCCACCTAGGTTCCTATACGTAGAACATACTATTACTAGTAGTGCAAAGCAGGTAAATCATAATGTACTTAGTTGTTTTATAGCAGGTTGTACAATGTTCACCCTGGGGGATTATACTTGCATAATTGACAACCTGAGGTTGTTAATGAAGCTCATTAGTCAACCCAGGGTAATCATAGTCAGTTGAATTAACAACTTGAAGTTATTAGTGCAGTACATTTGTCAAGCCAGCATAATGGGTTATATTGTATAGCAGGTTATACTGTGTTCACCCTAGGTGATCTTCATTTAATAATTGACAATTTAAAGTTGTTATTGAATTTCATTGCCAACCTAGGGTAATCATAGTTGAAAGGATTTCTGATTTCCCATACAGTCAATATCATATTAGATAAATCACTTCTCTGTACAACGTTCATTGCAGCAATAAGCCTACCGACCACAAATGCATGGAGAGGCCTGGGCATGGAAATGATGACATTGACAACAAATCACACTCAGCTAGTGTTGTATTATCTTTCTCCAAATTCACACAAATCTACACAGCTGACTGTCCGCTGGTAATCTTCACTTCCGTAATTACCAACTTGAAGTTGCTAATGAAGTTCATTTGTCAACCCAGGGTAATCATAGTCATTTGATATATTTTAAGCCTAGGCATGTTTAATAGTAGCATAATGTAGTATGTTCTACGTATGGAGTCTAAGTCTATGTTCTACATAGGAAATAAGTGTAAGACTACCCAGGGTTAGGTAACCCGGGGTTGCCTAACCCTGGGTTGACAATCATGTGGGTATTATGTATATGTATATAAACAAAGTGACTTTATGTACATGTACATGTACATGTTCATGTATATATGTACATGTATATAAACACTTTATATATATAAACACAAAATATACAAAATGTCACAAAACGTTCATGAAATTTGCTAAAATGACCTTTTCTGAATATTTCTTTATCTCCGATATTGTTTGGAGACATATTGGGTGATATTGTAGAGAAACTGCTTTGATACCGTATTCAAAGTGCATAAAGATCCATGTAGGTAGGGTTTGGTAATGATTTTCAGAATCAGAATCAGCTTTATTTTCATATATAACATGTACATGTATAATAAAACTACAATATATACAAACAACATAAAATAAAAACAATGTAACAAGAGAAACATTATATGGAGGAGTAATTAAAAGGCCAGTAAGGCCTGATCACGAATACCACTTGTTAATGCATATAATAAGCAAAACAAACAAAGAAATAGATAATACTTAACAAACCATCACACAAGACCAACACCAGCTCCAAAACGAAATACAAGATGATGGTAAATCACACGTTTCAAGAATGATGGTAAGTTATTAAACGTATGTACTAATTAAGCTTCTAACTTGGTTGTTTAAGGAATTTCATAGTTTTGGACCTGCAGTTCTAATACTTTTATCTGTAAAAACAAGTTTGTTTCTAGTTGGATTGAATTTGCAGCTGTTTCTTGTGTGATTGTCATGGATATCAGAACGTTTGGTAAAGAATGTATTAAAAGACTCAGGTAACAATCTCTCAAAATAACGATACATAAAGACACCAACTTCAAGTTTATACATGCACTCTTAGAAGGCCGGTATCAAATATCATTTTATTTTGATCCTTTAAGGATCACTTTTGATCCAAAATGGATCGTTTTGATCCTTTTTTGGATCAATATATACAAAAGGATCAAATTTACCAGGATCATTTTTGATCCTTTTTTAGGATCATTATATTTTGATCCTTTTTGATTACAATATCAAATTTTTGATCCGTATTTCTGGATTATAATTTGATACGGAAAGGATGAGCTCATATTTGATACCGTGTTTGGATCTAAGGTGATTTTTGTCTCATATTTCATCCTGGCTTCGTATACTCCGTGTACGCTACATAGCAGGTGTTGTCAATAATGATATAAATACGATAATTACACCCCGCATGATAACTGCCTCGCAGTGGCCAAGTGGTTAGAGCGATGGTCTCGTAGTTATGGTCACTGATACGTGCCGGCGGTGTGGGTTCAAGCCCTGCTAGGGTCACTTCAGTGATATATTTTTAGGCAGATCTTTTTATAAGAAATATTTGATCCTTTTTTCGGATCAAGCATTTTGATCCTTTTCTTGGGATCACTTTGATCCTTAACGGATGAGCTCATATTTGATACCAAAAAAGGATCAAAATTGATCCTTTTTGACTCATATTTGATCCTTGCTTTCTAAGAGTGTGTCATATACATTCAAAATATCATATTTATTGAAAAATGGTGCAGACTGACTACGATAATGACTATTTGATATAATTCTTAAAATCGATTTTTGAAGTTTGTGAATTTTATCCAAATACACGGTTGCTCATATAGTTGGAATAAAAATATTTTTAGAATTTTTTAATGTAAACGTCAGTTTTTGATGAACATATCTGGGAACTTATGTTGCTTTTGGTCAGATTTGTATTAGGTATTTTTGTAAATTGAGGGGCGTTGGAGGATCATTATGTACTTTGCTTCCAAGCATTCTCTTGGCGCAATCAGCGTTACCAAGACAATCAATCGCCTGATTCTCACTCTACTACAGAAAAACATTCAATATGACCTTTCACCTTAAGTAAAGAAGTGATGGGGTCAAAGGCGGGGTCAAATCAAATTTGACCTTAAAATCACGTTTTTGACCCATTTTTCTTGTTGCTCCCTTACCAGTACATGAATAAATGGATCACATTCGGAGTTCCTTTTCACACCCACCAAGATTACCTATCAAATCTGACCAAAAACAACATAAGTTGCCAGATATGTTCATCATAAATTGACCTTTACATAAAAAAGTGGTAAAAATATTTTTATTCCAACTATATGAGCAACCTAGTACGTTTTACATGATTGCCCCCATATGAGAATTCCATAATTCACATAAAGTAAAACTAAAGTACAATAGACTGTGCGGAGAATGCGTTCAGTAATTAAAAAAAAACTTGAGTTTATTTATCATGCCAATATAAATTTCTGGAAATCGTTTTAGTTATTCCATCAATATGATATTTCCAGGTTAAGTTTTCATAAATGATCACTCCCAAAAATTTCGTTTTTGTTACTCCATCTAATCTAGTACTGTCTAAAATAATATTAGTCTGATCTATTCTTGACGTCATTTTTGGAGTGCCCACAATCATGTAATTTGTTTTTGTGGCATTAACAGAGAGTTTGTTGGCTTTAAACCAGTTACTAACTTCAGACAATTCTTTGTTTATTAAAGGAATTTGGCTAACAATAACATTACTAGAGAATAGAATAGTTGTATCGTCTGCAAACAAAATAAAGTCTAATATTGATAAACTATTGCTTATATTATTGAAGTACAAAATGAAAAGTAAGGGGCCTAATATTGAGCCCTGGGGGACTCCACATAATATATTTTGAGAGTTGACTTGTTACAATCATAATTAACATATTGTTTTCTCTCATGCAAGTAACTCCGAAACCAATCATGAACTATCCCCTAAAGCCAAAATGATCTTATTTGTGAAGCAAACTTTTATGATCTATTGTATCAAATGCTTTAGATAGATCCAGATACACCCCAAGTGTGGTTTTGTTTTTCCACAGCGAGATTAATTTTATCAACAAGCTGCATGACTGCCATATACGTTGAATGATGCGCCCTAAATCCATATTGTTTAGGATTTAGGATTTTATTTTTGTCAATGAATTCAATGCATCTGTTAAAGACTAATCTTTCGAGTACTTTTGAAAAACAAGGCAACACTGACACTGGTCGATAGTTGGAAACTATTTCATTGTCGTCTTTTTTTATAATCAGGAATCACTTTAGCTATTTTAAGCTGTTTTTAGGGAAAGATTAAATATTGCCGTTAACGGACAAGCAATCTAATTTGCTACTCTTTTTACAATCAAATTTTTAAAACCATCATGCCCTGCACTCTTAAAAAAACACATCCAAACAGTGTGTCGTATGGTCCTATGCAAATGAGCTTATAATGAGCAATCTGTATTCAAGATCTCGCGATCGATATTACAAAATCTTGGTTGCGAGATTTTTTTTATTAACGTGATCTGCCAATAAAGCTGACTTTGAACCCCTGTTATTTGAACAAGGAGAAAGCAAATGCAAATTGGGAACGTGGGTATGAAAATTTTTGAGTTTTTCCTTTATAATGTGAGTGAATTTTTTGCTATTGGTAAAAAAATGATGCATTATATGGTATTTTCTATAAAAATCAACAATTTTGAGCCAATTTAGACATACAAATTTCAACCCCTACATCAATCTTGTTTTAGAAGATAAAAAGACGTCAATTTGGTCGATTCCACTAGCAAAAATATAAAAACTCAGATTGATGAAATTTGGAAAATATATTTTGCCTATAAGACTTTAAAACTGAAGATAAAACAATGAGAAATGAATACTACGCTGATGTGGTGTATGAAAGGTACCTAATATCGGCTCTTCATACTTGCCCGCAATATGTATTGCGATAACAAGGCACCAAGATTTCGACAACCAGCACCTTTGTCACGACGGGTCATGAATCTGATACCAGCAGCGCGCATGTAGCTCGGACCTTGCGCTTTGAATGGCTTGGCCCTCGCTGTGCTGAAAGACATTGCATTTCATGTTAAAATTAATGAACCTGACATGTGGGTTTTTTTTGACTGAGAAGTAGCCTTTTGGGTTCTTTTACATAAATTATGTCAAAAATTCGTGAATTTTATTCCTGACAGTGAATAATTGAAGAAAAATCAACACGCCACGGCAAAAAAAAATGTAGAAATTTACAAAACGGCTATGACTTGAACCCGCGACCTCCTGCATAAGAAACTTGTATTATAACCGCTTGGCAACGAAACTTGTTTGTGTGAGCTATCGGCATTTATTAACTATATCCTACGGATTCAAAGCTGTTGTTTACGTTGCATTACGCATGTGCATTGATACATTATATGGTCAAATTTCACGACAATTTCACTGTGATTTGACACACAAGAGCAAACATGCTATATCAAATCTGTTTTATCAATATTTATCGTAAGATTTTAGGATGAATTAACACATAAAGGTTCAATCTTTGTTTTCAGCGGTACAGTTAAAATACATATTACTGGTAAGTATTAATTTTAGCTTACATTTTGAGACCCAATTTCATCGCTCTTGTTCAAAATAAAGACTCCGATAAATGTCTCGTTATTGGACATACAGTTTAACAATTCACACTTTTTAAAATTGTAAAATGTTTTTAAGACTTTCTTTTATCTGCTCTGCGTAAAATTTTCTGAAATTCAGACTTTTTTAGAGATTTAATTCGATTTTAAGATCTTGTACTCCACCTTATGAATATTCATACCCACCGCCCAGATAGCGATACTGCTAAAATATATAAATATACATCGGAGGAGAAGGCGAAATATTGCCACCTACCGACAGACTGCAAACACACACAAGCTCTGTGCAGTGATTTCGTTATGTAACAGGTAACTGAAGTGCCTAATATAGGTAATTATAATAATTATGTCATTAATTATGCAAATCAGATGCATAGTTACGTAAAACTGTTTTAGTACTTCAAAGCTAACACTATATGTACCAGCAACTTATATTCAAAGTGCGAAGTCAAAATATTGAACGGTTGTTGAGATCTGTGGATAATACAGCTAATTAAGTCATTAATTATGCAAATTAGCCATTTCTGATGTATAACTCTAAATTTTAAGTTATATTATTGAAGCATATGATGTTTGCAACATACTCTGAAAGTTTGAAACTTGTACAATGATTTTTCAATTGAAATTAATATAATATAGATTTTAATATATAAATATGGCTAGTTGTTCAAAAAATGAGTTTGCAATAATAGGCAACACCCCTGAATGGAAAACCAAGCTCATAGCACAACCACTCTACTGCTTGAATAACTCTCTTCGAAACGAGAAACTGGTGGTACGTACAGGGTGTCACAATAAACATTGTGCATGGGTAGAGAGCTGATTTTTTTCGGAAGGTTTTTCACATAAGCTTCTCAAAACTTATATCATTTTAACTTTTAAGGTACATGCCTTTGCCCATCTTTGTTGAAAATTTAAAGAAAACCCATCTATGCAAACCAGAGATAACATTATTATATTTATGCACAAGGATTATCCCTATGGTTAAGCATTAAACAAAAAATGTTGAAGAGAGGATCTACACATCATTGACACTTAATTAATTGACAATGAAGTACGAGGCTTATGATGACAAAGTGAAGTACGAACATTGTAACGACAAAGAGCAATGTAGAGGACATGGAAAGCAGGTAATATCAACCAGCAAGGGAGACAGGTTGAAGCACATACAGTTCGCTAATGACCAAAAAGGATTTAAATTAGACACGTGAAGAAAGATAAACTTTTATAACTTTAACAGCTGTTGAAACATTGAAAACAATATTGGCTATACCAAAACTCAAAATATCATGTCATCAATTTATATGATTTATAAACACATAAAAACATTTTATAATTTTGGAAGCAAAGTGAGCAACCAAAGATATCTTGTTAGAAAACTTCTGAAGAGTGTGTGCAATTTGTACGCAGTTTGTTTTCTTTATTTATTTCTAATAATGAAACTATAGGCTCATTCTCCGATAAAGCGTGCAACTTTGGTTTGAGAACTGTTGAAATTTTGACTACTAATAACTCATGAAAAACATACAAAATCAAAAACTCTTATGGTTTCTGAACAAGAAAAAGTGCATGGGAGATGTTTAAAAATACTTGATTTTTTAACCATTGTATTCCCTATTCTTAAATTACGTATCTGTCGTTACGTATCTGTTTGAATCTTTTTTTTTTAAATATTCATCATTGAGAAAATTATTTTTCTTACAAACTTGATCTTTACACTAAATTAGGAGCTCTACACATATTACACTGTGGTGTAGTGTTTTCGCTCATAGTGTACCGCGGTTTGCGAGAAGGCAGCAGAATGTGCTTTACGTATCTGTTGCGACGTGACAGTCACATAGGGTTTTTTTGATATTGATATCCTTGTAAATCATTACTGTAAATATATAATTCTATATGGCATGTATGTTAGTCAACGCTGAAGTTTACTTGATAAACCTAATGCGGAATCATCCATCAACAAATTAATTTTCACACTTTGTTATTGATTTTAGAAATTATTACGTATCTGTTTGTAATATTGGCGACATGCTTTTAAAAGCCCTTATGCCATATCAAATACTTAATATAATTAAACTTTATATGGTATTATCAATACCTATTACGGGCTGTTAAATAGTGTGCATTATGTTTGATATGCCCGAATATTTTATGAACGGGGGCATATAAAACATAAAAAGTATGGCTGGCGACATGGGGAAAAGTAAAGATTTTACATTTTCAGATTAATCGTTATCTACTTTCCTGGTATGCTAAAATGTTTAGCTTCACACATGTTACTAATGTGACTCTAATGTATCAAATAAACCACTCAAATCAATTGTAATAGGCTTAACAACGTTAAACAAGTAACACGAACATGAGCGACACCAAAACGGCAAAGTTGCACACTTTATCGGAGAATGAGCCTAGAGTCAATGAGCCTAGAGTCCTTAGTGTGAGGTGAAATAAGACAAAGTTCTGTTCAATTGTTTTTGAGTGAATTTTTATGAAAGAAATACCTTTTATTTCGTTGAATTGATTACATTGAAAGCAGCGTAAGAGAAGAAAACAAACACAGCTATGTCATTGCTTGTACATTATGTCAGCATAAAGTAGTGTTTTTAAACGTACCGTATTAAGAGCTTTGAGCATACTAGATTGGCGCTTAGTCTCTCTTAATATGAACGCCAAAACATTTGATATTTTGATAGGTGTAAGTAGGTGAAAACTTGCAGTAAACACGACATTAGGCCGAATTCATAAAAGTAGCAATTGCTATTTCTATAGCCTTTTCTATTCTTAAAAGCTAGCATTGACTTGCAAGAAAAAGCTCTCTCAAGGTTGCAAGAGCTATTTCTAATCCCTTCCAAGCAATTACTCGTCTGGTTAGTAATTGCTTACATTTGTATTCAAAAAGCTGACCTTTTGCTTACAACGTGTAGCAATTACTTGCATTTTACTAAGATCCTATACGAGAAGCTTAGCACTGGTATACATTCATGGTTTCTGCTATGTTTGTGCTGCGTAAGAAAAAACACTGAAGTATACTAGTGTTGCGTTACTATAGATTACCTAAATCATGCTATTTGTTGAAAACTAAGACAAATTGATACCGAAAAAGAGGAGTGACTTGCTGTAACATTTGTGTCTGAAAACTATCGCGCGATAAAAAAAAAAAAGCAATTTCTAACTTCATGTAAGCAAAAGCTAGCCAGCCTATTGCTTGTTTGGTAGCTTTTTCTTTCCTGGGTCGATCCCAGACAAGAAAAAGGTATTAGCCCAAGCTGAAGGTTGTGAATATGTTTTTAAGCAATTGCTAAGGCTAAATCTTTTTCTAGTCTAGCTATTGTTTTTTCTTAATGTCTTTTTCTTGCCAGCAATTCCTACTTTTATGAATTCGGCCTATTAAGCCGGGCGAGATGTTTTTAGGGACTGTAGCCTTAACATTCCCATTGTGAAGAAGGAAAATGATAGAAGCTGACAAAATCAATCATACAGTGTGTCCCACACAAGGCTTACAAACTCCACAAAGCGAGAAATTATTCGTTCAACCTTGGTGTCCTCCACGTTCATATTGACTCCTTTTGTCCCTATTCAATTATAATGCGCTTGAGATAGTAGAAAGAACACGAAACACATCGTCAAATATTGATATATTGATCGGGTAAAAGAGCTACATTTCCTATA
>JXSR01S016229.1:36331-47172 GCA_000969725.1 Ophiothrix spiculata | reverse complement strand
TTTACCCAACAGTTAGGTAATTAGCCAACATTGTACGCAACGTTGGTAATTATTAACCCAGAAGTTGGGTTGTTCATAGTTGAACCAACGTTGGGTAAATTATTTGCCCAACGTTCTAACAGTGTAGATAAAGCTCTCATTATTTTCAAGTGGGTTTATTTTTAAGTGTGTAAAGAGAACTTGAAAACACTTGTTGAAATATTGAATATCAAGCACGCTTATAAACTTATTATGCAGTCATTGAGCTAGGTAGATATTACTTGTTGATTCATAGATTTCTATTAGGATACTAGGGTAGTCGGTTGATATATTAAATCTACACAGCCAGACATTTACTTACTCAGAGCATTCACCGTTCCTGGTGAATCAAAGTCCATCCAGATGGACCTCACAAGCAAGCGCCGTAGTCGCTAGCTCGCGTTCGCTTGCGAGGTCTATCTGGGCGCAGTGGACCAGCGAATCATCGCCCTTCAGCTTGATTGTGATGTCGACCTTCTTTTTAGTTGCATGTGACGTCATCAGGTGATAAAGATGTTGCTTCCGACATGTGGAAAAAGAGGAAATGGACGAACT
The DNA here is from genome assembly GCA_000969725.1 of Ophiothrix spiculata. Taxonomy (NCBI): domain Eukaryota; kingdom Metazoa; phylum Echinodermata; class Ophiuroidea; order Amphilepidida; family Ophiotrichidae; genus Ophiothrix; species Ophiothrix spiculata. Next base: position 46,599 of record JXSR01S016229.1, on the reverse strand, counting down.
TGGTTTGGACGAAATGGATATGACCAAAATGGGTTTTGGACGAAGTGGCAATAGACCGTTGATTATCATCCCTCCACTGCGGTTTAGTGAAGGTATTTCGGCGTCGACCCAAACGGCTTCATTTACTCCACTTTTAAATCAATTGCATTCGTCGCAAAATGACATCATCTTCAATATCTTATGACGTCACATTCATCTAGAATCAAAGACGACATCACAATTCAGCTGTGGGTGATAGTTTCAGTCGAAACGTAAGTAAATTTCTGGTTGTCTATATTTTATATATCAATGAACTTATATCAACCCAAATCAATGAGAGTATACCTAGTTAATAGTATCACTTTGTTCCAAATAGGATAGTATCATTTTGTTCCAAATAATTTTTTGAACTTGAATTTAAGAGATTTTTAGATGTGTAGCATAAAAAGCGTTTAGACAAATACTTAACCCTCGACTGACCAATTTATCACGTATAGCAATGGGATGAGAGGGAAGTGTTCCTATGGTCAAAACATTGAACAATAGACGTACTATATGTTAGTTTAAAACGTTGATGTGTGACTAGGACTAAAGTTCGACTAATGAGGTAAAAGCGCACTAACAATTAATTCCCTTTTTCTTTCAAATAAGTGTAAAAAGAAAAGGTAATTCTAAATGTTGTATTGTAAATAACCTCTGTCCATCTGTCACCTTTAACATACAAACCATATCGATATTTTTGAATATATTTGTTCATAAATAAAAAAAAATTATATCATGATTGCAGTGATTTGAGCCGTGCAATAGTTTGAACCATTGCACGGCATAAAACAAACCTTTGTGATATCATGATATAAAACAAATATTGAATGCCTATATACGTGCTATAATACAAAATATATCAGTCGGTCAAATTTGGACTGATCCATTTCACTCGGCCACGACTCGTAAAATAGAAAAGTCCAAATTTGACCTCATGATATATTTTGTACCATTGCACTCTCAGGCATCCAATATTTGTATAATATTTGAAAAATGGTTGATAGGTTGTGGTGCTATGTTTGATGTAACATTCCTCAGTCATCTCATACGCCTGGAAAATAGCAATGAATAAATCCACTGCTGCATACATACACACATTTCCTGTCGAAATAACGTTTGTCGTTTACGTGAATTGTAAGCTCACTAAATTGATTATGTCTAGTGCAATGCCGATCAATACCTTAATGTACTAATGCTACAAATGCTAGGAATAGTCGATAAAAAGCTGTACTATTAGATTAATAGGCTCAACTAAAATTAATTAGTACTGAATTCTTCTACAACTTTAGGGACACGCCATTGCATTTGAGAACGAGTCACTAAATGTTTCCAGAATTAGTCAACATCACCGGGTGTGTACGTATGTGTGTAAAAATAAACAATAAATAAATAATGTTAAATTTGATTCACGAAACCCATTCTGACCACAACCCACATACTGATGTCCCCTCGATTATAACATTCTCTAAAAAAGTAAATGACACGCATTTATAAAAATTAATTCTATACACGTAGTAACCAACATCGCTGCCGTACAGTTACTAAATTGCGTTAGGTTAGTAAAGCAAGCGTTAAAATGTTCACGGAAATTATTTTATTAATATAAGTACATTATAATGTGGTGTGCTAGAAGTGCAATGGCTTGTATGGAATATCAATTCTTATATTCAAACATAAACATTAAAAATACATTTAATAATCGGTATATAATGAATCATCCACTTTTGTAATAGAGAATAAAGATAGTTAATCCTATGAAAATGACTTAGAGTTCTTTCGTAACATTTTTGTATTTTTGAGATCATTTAAGTCTTGATAATGTATTTTCTTACGTCGCTCAAAATAAATGAAATATTTATAAAATATATGATCTTTTTAAGAGGCAGGGAAAATTTTCATCCCTAGGTTTCTCTCATACCGTATGACTATCCAGGGAAACTTAAATATGCTATGTAAATAATCAGAGCTTGATACATCAATCTATATCCAAAATGCAGATTAAATGAGTAATAAAATTTTATTTAGATTGAGCAAATCATTTTTAACCCTAGTCAACCTGAACTAAATTTTCTACTATGCAGTTTTCTAAGACGTAGGTTACCGTCCATTTGAACGTAAAATTGACACGCTAAAAGTTGTTTACTTAGAGATGCCCAGTGTCACTTGTTTTGCGTTTTGATGCAATTGGTGTTAACCTTCCCCTAAGAGGACAAGGGCTAAACCCGCAGAAACCATACCTTACACTTAAATAAACAAACAAACAAACAAACATAATACGGTATTTACTTGAGAGTGACATGCAATGTAAAGCTTCTTTAAGACAATCACGGTAATATAAGTTCTTACTGGTAATAAGTCAAACATCTAATATGTGAATCAAATAAGCTCACATTTAGGTAAGCTCTGCTGTAGTCTTGGTGTGAACATCGATGTATTCCCGAGTTGTGATTGTGTCATCAAGATGACGTGCCAAACAGATGTTGTCCATCTAGGTGGACCTCGCAAGCAAGCGAGGTCCATCTAGACAGACTAAGCAAATGTGGATTTGTGTTGCGTTTTCAACTGCGCGAATAACATATGTCTGCTCCTTCGCCGGTCCTACTAAGACGCACGACAGCACCACGCCTTTACAGTGTGTGAGGCGCTCGCAGTAAAATTCGTCGGATCTACTTCGATGTATATCCTAAGTATTTACATGGATGTACAATTATTGCACATCCCATGGAGCTTTTCCCGTTCATACAAACACAAATCGAATATCTTGTGTCTTACCTGTATCATCGATTTCCAGCAGTGTAAATTAATTCAGTCGTCGTGTTTTAAAAAGGAGAGAAATAATAAGTTCAAATGTTTATTACTAAATTTGATATCTTCTTTATTGTAACACTCGGATTTTTGGTGAATTCATGTATATTGATGAAAAATGTTGTTATGATCTAAAATAACTACTTAAAATACGAATGAAATAATTATGTGATAGCAATATAATATTTTCTGCTAATTTATATCACTATTATAATATTTAAAATAACACTTTTTTGTAATTACAAGATTTTTGTTAACTATATAAACACACATTTTCTGTATTTTTTAAGTTATTACTTTAGAATAACAAAAAATGTAAAAATTTTGATGAAAAATATAATAAACGTGTATTTGAAAATGGAAATTCTTGAAATTTTACTGACTTAAAATAACAAAGAATAACAAAAATGTTCCATCAATAAAAGACACTACAGCATATTTACTGCATTTAACAAATTACGGTATTTAATACTTTTCAGATTTCAGATGAAAAACAATCGTACCATGATATGAGTGCAGTTGATGTTTTCTCATTTAAAATGACACACACACCATATGACACCAACACTTTCAGAATTTCTGTTTTATGAAATGGCTAAAAGTTAAAATCATTATTGTCACTTAATAGAAGATAATCATTAGCACTACAATCACAAGGTAAAAAAGTTATCTTAAGCAAAATATGTCAAAAGAATTTTCAAACCTTTGTCAGAGCTTAATTAAAACCTTGAAAATAAGATACTGTCCCTTTGAAGTGTTGTAAACTACTAACCTTATTGAAACCTTAAGTAGGGCATGCATATGTACAAATGTCTCAAGTCGATTTAAAAGATAACATTTTGTCAGGCCAATAATTGAAGGAGCAGCACGTAGTGTCTGTCTATATTGGAAAGGGTATAAGTCTGCCTCGCTATGCCCTTGTGAATTACAACGAAGTGTAGCTATAATAGTTTACTTGTCATATATGCATATCGTGAACCAAAGTTTGGTTGAAACAACGGTTTGTACGTATTAATAAAATGTCCATATATTTTGTATGGAAAAGCGACATTAATGTTAAAACTGATATTATATAAGATATATTTAAAAGTTATAAAGTGTCCTTATCTTTGATCATACAGGGTATCCAAAAATTAACTGCACATTTTTAAATGCTTATAACTTTAAAACCAGGATTTGCATAGCAACTATATATGAATTGATTGGGGAGACTTGTTGCAATTTATAATACCATTTTAAAATATCAATTTTAGCGTAAATTACGTCAAACGTAAATAACACTTGTTCATGCTGAGAAGAATGAAAAGAAAAATAATTGTGCAAATCATATGTAGGGGAGGGTGTAATGTTTGAAGACAGGACAGCCATTTTATGACTATTCTCATGACTTATGCAACGATATAGCTTTTACAGTGTTAATACGAAGATGTTTGATTATGATTTTTGTCTTAATAGTTACATAATGCTCATGAAGATGTTTTTCATTCGACAAAGTGTAACTCTTATGCTTATCTTTAAATGGCATACAACAGCATTACCCTCTAAATATGGGTTTACGAAACGCTTAATATAAAACTAGCATGAAATTCGGTTGAACTTTACAATTAACATTAATTCAATCTGTTCATTCATGTTGAAGAACATAATGCACTTTGTGCGACAATCGGTAAATATACATTTATTTATCTATTTATTTCATTCTTCTTTATCCTGGGTTATCCCTTCAATGCACACCAGGGAGCCCGGGTTAAATAATAATAATAAGAAATTCACTCGAATCTCACGAAAGTAATATTATTGCGCTGATCTTATTCAAATATAACGTGTTTCAAAAATCAAACCTAACAAGGTGAACATGTAATGAATAATTGACACCGTTTCCAAATCATTCCTTTGAGATTCCCGGAATTCCCTTTACCAATTAACATTGACTAAAAATGGAACTCGAATGATCAACTTACAAAGAGTCGGGTTAAATTTGCTTTACATGAAATGTCATTTGATGGAGAAGCCCCATACAGACAAAGTATTCAGTTTAAATAAAAATTGCAGAAGCAAATCTTACAGCTGAAACAAATTTTACAGCCAGAGAAAGGATTATCAAAAGAGTTAATATTGAAGTCACTTATGACCAAATATATATAGTTTTTAATTTGAATGAAATGGCGAAACAAGGCTTTAAAAGTAAATCTGGCGCACCCTGCATCTCTCCTTACTTGTCTGTTGTCTCATAAAAATAAACCTTAATTAAGCAAATTGCAATCTGTCAAAAATTTATAAATGAAAACTTATGTTATTGTTATTGTTGCACGTCAAGCAAGTCAAGGACATAATCTACATATAAATGATATTCTATTTACACCACCTTTACAAATTCATCTGCTGCGTCTTGAGAGATGAACATATTCATTCCCATTTTTTGCGGTCACAGTGTGTTTATCATGGAGGGAACAAAATGTTTTAATGTTTCAATGTTAGTTTTATTTCATGCATACAGAATAAAGCACTACTTGAGGCTCAAAAGTTGAATACTTTCTGTTGAAAAAAAATATGTTCTTTTCGACATCCAAGAAATCATTGACAGGGTTCATTGAAAAGCATGTTTAGCCATTTACCAAAATATGTATATCCATTGTTTTTTTAGTAAGTAAACAATGAACCGATGTAAAAGTTATCTTAGTACCCTAGAATGCAGGTCTGCCTTCCAAAGACCATAACTGTAAAGCCCGAACTATTAGGACGGCGGACTAACGATCCTACGACACCGGTGTAAAAGTAATCAAGGTCCCGGCCCCTGAAATCAAAGTCCGCCTTCATCACGTCCAAAGTCCATAACGGATTAAAGCGTGGCACTAATGTTGCGTGAGAGTTGTCAGCCTATACTTTACTGTACAACCCGGTGTGAAAGGAATCTTAGTCCCCCTGAAATGGTAGTCCGCCTTCCATAGACCATAACGGAGTAAAGCGTGAAACTAATGTTGCGTGAGAGTTGTTAGCCTCTACTTTAATGTACAACCCGGACAATAAGAACGGTAGTCTTACATTCCTGCTACACCGGAAAGTAAAATCAGGGGACTACTATTCCTATTACACAGGCTTTCTGTTAAAAAAAGTGTCCAAAAGGTGTTACAACGCCTTTTATATTTAAACGTGTTGCAACAACAAGGTTGAATCGCAGACTGAATAAAAGTGCATTTGTAGAAACACTCTTATATTCTGCAATATGCGAAAATAGAACAAACTAATCTCGTGACATATTGGAACGTTATTATTAAATTACACACATTGCATAGCAGATTATATCAGTGCAGTGAACGTCGTAACCTTGGAAGTGCTTGTTGATAGGAATCTATGTAAATGCATTAGCGAAATTGGAAGTAGCAAGTTGTTAGGGTTAAGCTTTCTACTTGTTGTAAAAGCGGAAGTATAGTACGAGTCAAAAGACGTAAAGGTGTCTTGTGGAGTCAGGGTTGAATATTCAATGTTTTAAACTTGAAAAGAAATTTTCGAAAAAAAGTTGACAAAAATCTTAACATGCTCTGTTAACTTTTTGTAGACGTTTCAGCTTACATGAAGATCTAACAAGCTCTTGTTTAGAAATACGGTAGTATGTTTAATTATAGAGTCATCCAATTCGTAAGATTTAATTAACAGTATATCATGAGGATAATCATTCATTAAAATCCGTACTTCTCTTCCAAAAAATCATAAGTTGAAGGCATGGTGTATATGTGTCCCGCCGCGGCAAAAGGATGCAGTTGTCGGCTCGTACATGTTGCTTATTGTAGCATATATGATGTATACAACTAGTATACATATGATATGCTACAATGAGCTACATGTAGGAGACAACAACTGTATTCTTTTGCCAAGGCGGGACACATATATTAAAATTCAAGGTATTTGTGTTGGTTTGGACGTTTGTTTAAAGAAATCGATATGTTTTGTATCAGTAGGGATAGATTCTCATTGGGTAAAAATATATGTCCTGCTTATGTTTTCAACAAAACGTCAAAAAGCATGTAAATCTATGTATGAAAATTAAGTGGAAAAGAGTGAAGCGTCAACGGTCAACATGAACAAAACTACTCTAGCGAGATGTATATTCATCAATCTATTGTATGGGACTTCAAACAAGGTATTTAATTGGAATTCAATTCTTTCAAAATAAGGGAAACATTTTTGCAAAAATGTAATTGGACAAATATTTCAGTTTTTAAACAGTAACATACATCAACATAAATATTTGATGTCAAGACCCTAATTATGTTTAATGCAGAATGCTTCAATTATTTGTTGATATGTGGATCGTTCTAAAGCAAAGAATAAAAGAAAACAAAAATAATAAAATGTATTTACCTTGGGATAATAAAAACAGAAAAGTTACACCTCATTCTGTATTAGAATGTTCTTATAGGTTTTCATTAATACTGGATCATTTAAGTTTGAGATATTAAGTATATAAAATTGTTGTTCCAGTGTCAGATAAAATAAGCTCCTATTGAAATGATGCAAGATGCTCCAATAACTGAGTCATCACTTTTAAAGTGAAGTTCATGAACCTCAGGTTTTATACATAAGTTTTATACGTATCTTCAAAAATAACATTTTAGGAGTTTGGTAGGGTAAATATGTATAAAATAAGATTGAAAATATACATGATCGTTGATAGATCATACAGACTATACATAAATTTGACTTATAAATCCAAACACGAGATTATGAAAATGACACCTCGTTTGTCAAATGTCATATTTATAATGCTGAGTGTTTTTCTAATTAACCCTTGTCTTACCAACGTATATTTTGTAACGTTTGTTACTAACGGGGGGTGGTTACCACCCCCCCCCTATGAAATTGAAATTGGAGTACTAAAAGTTGCTTTGCTTTATACCATAGTATAGGGTAGGGTCTCCTCTATCCATCGAAACCAAAATCATGAAAATCGGCCAAGGCGTTACGTAATTATGACGTCATAAGTACTTCCGAGTCGGAAAAATCACGATTTTGGGCAAAAATTGCCACCAAATCGAATTTTTGCTGTAAAAGTTCTAAATATCGGAATTTTGTCGGGTTTTTTGCTTATAAAGAAGGGAAATGGTGTTTCTAATATGTTCTGTAAGTTTTAGGTGAATACCATGCAGATATTTTTCAAAATGGCGACTTAACATTTTCTCAGGTGGCAACCCCCCCCCTACCTTCCGACTTTGACGAGGTACCCTGACCCCCCTGAAGGTGGTACCTACAATTTTTTTTCGCTAAAATGACCGCAAAGGATGAACTTACAACTACCCAAAACCCCTAGGTCATATTCGTTTGCGTTTTTATGCGACAGGGAATCATCCGTTAGGGGGGGTGGTAACCACCCACCCCCCCCTTGGTAAGACAAGGGTTAATTAAAGATGGTCGCATATAGAGTTTATTTAAGGATATTTTTTATTTAAAAATTTCGTATATAAAAGAACTAATTGAATTTTGATGACAATTTTGATGACAATTCAAACTAACTAGAATTATCAATAAATAAAATTTTCATCTTCGTTTAGTAATATCAAAAACTGTAACAGCTATCACGCCAATGATGATAATGTAAAGTTGTCCTTATAAAAACTTCCCGATGTTGTTATTTACTGATATAGGTGCTGTACAATCGATGTAGAGATCACCACCCACGCTAGTCTACAAGTTTAATATTTCGTAATGGATATTTTAACCTAAATCATAACATTGAAAAAAAAAACATCTACATCCCTTTACTCAGGAGTACGACATTTAATTTTGCAATTTTGAGTATTATTACTTACAGACACTCACACTCACACATGACACTGATATTGTATTGCAATATATTGCATTACACTCGGTAGTGCGATGATATGAAATTACTTTCCACTTTCCAAGCAGATTCTCTGACAAGATTCGCACATTTTACGAATGTATATTAACGTCAGTGTATCTGGAAGATATATTTATAATCGAAGATATATTTATAATAGTGCGACTTTGTGGACCTTTGCTGGATAGAAATGTTCGTGAATATCAATTATTTGTCTTTTGACTGATATTTTATCGTTGACAAAATGAAGGTTAATAATATTCTGGAGAGTTTTAATCAAAGTTTGGGTGCCAAACAGACATTTTTTACCCGGTTAAGTTGCAATCATTTGTAATAGTATATCATATCTGGTGATGGCCACAGGTGTTGGCCTACATAGACTTTTTGATCATTTGAAAAAATTATATTAGTAGGCTGAAGCCAACCGCAAATAACCTTTTTATGAATGATTATAGCACAGGTAACACTTACAAATTGTGAAAATTGAAATAAAAATTCGAGATATTGTAGTAAATAATGTCAAATCGGTTGAAAATCCAATATGGCGCCTATGAAATGCATTGTTTTCTTTAAATGGGGTAAAATAGAATTTTAGGAATCGAAGCCAATGAACTTTGCTGTCTTAAACAGAGCATAGACATATAACTTACACATATATACTATGAAAATTGTAACTAAAATTGGTTTTTGTGTCAAAAAATGCATTTAAGACCAATTTCCAACATGGCCGCCACTGAATAAATGATTAGGCTGTTACCCTGTGTGGCGTTTGTATATAAACTTGATTTCAAAATCTGATAAAAAAACGATAAAAACATGTCTTTTGTCCAATGCCATGTATATTAGCAAGCGTTTATGTAAAACGACAACAGTTCTAAAATGAAAAAATAACGAAAAAGAATTGCAATTAAGCACAATTTCCATTTCCAATTAGTAAGGTGCGCTTTGTCATAGAAAACTACAAGAACAATCACAAGAATAATGATACACGAAACAAGAATGAAATTCAATTGTGTAGACCCAACGCTGAGTATATGAGACGAAGTTTTTGCTATAGGGGAGCTCAGTTGTGGAACTCACTAAACGAAAATGTTAAAAATGCATGCAATTTACAAAGTTTTAAACACCTAGTTTCTTAATTTATGAAGTTTAAAATTTATGTTATACTTTTATTCATTATGATACACGAAACAAGAATGAAATTCAATTGTGTAGACCCAACACTGAGTATATGAGACGACGTTTTTGCTATAGGGGAGCTCAGTTGTGGAACTCACTAAACGAAAATGTTAAAAATGCATGCAATTTACAAAGTTTTAAACACCCAGTTTCTTAATTTATGAAGTTTAAAATTTATGTTATACTTTTAGCATGTTTAACTTGTAAATAATCAATGTCATATTTTAACTTTTAGTTTTTCCATAATATCTGTACATACAATGTCAAATTAATCTTTATTTATCTTTTAAACAGTTATATGAAATGTTTTATCAAGTGTTTTATAACATATTATATACAGTGTGTCTCATATTCATGATGGTGCTTTATGGTGTAATATTTTAACTTTTAGTCCTGTTATAACATCTGTAAATATTAAATTAATATA
>JXSR01S016227.1:14344-24687 GCA_000969725.1 Ophiothrix spiculata | reverse complement strand
ATCGACGGGTACGATATATCATTAACTGTCAAAATATCGTATACCCGATTTATCGATGTTATTTTCAAAATATCGGCAAGTACGATATATCGATAAACCTTGAAATCCAATATCGGCAATATCGATGTTTTTAAAAAATCGATATTTCTCGATATATCGAATTATCGACCATGCTTACTCCGCCGTCTCTTCTATGCTAACATCAGATGTGACTGCACATGACCCCTCCCCTACCCGATCAATGTATGTTGACGGGTGCATTACCATGATTACCTTGTAAATCTTTGACACTGGTTGGTTTTCCTGTAGCTGTGCCTGTAATAACCACACCATCGCTACTAAAGAACTGTGCTGCCTCTGCCGTCTCTTCTACGCTAACATCAGATGTGATTGCATGGGAACTGAAAAAGGAAAGTAAGTTACACTATAAGCAGGGGCGTAGCTAGGGGGCAAGGGGGGTCAAGTTGCCCCAGGCGCCACCTCTAGGGGGCGCCAAATCGTCACGACATGAAAAATAATTGGACCAACATTTCATTATGTTCATGCAGTGGCGGCAGCAAAAGGGGACACACTGCTGAAATTAGCCAATTCCTGCCTAAGTTTTTGGCACCCTAAAAATTTCAGTATTTTTAGCTTAAATTTACAAATATGCATTTCATGCTCTTTTAGATAATTTAGGCAAATTTTAACAGAAATTACCCATTTTCGCCAAAAAAGACGAGTTTTTTAGCTGTTGATTTTTTTGGGTGTACCTTTTGTACCGGGGGCGCCAGTTTCACTTCTTGCCCGGGGCGCCAGAAACCCTTGCTAGGCCCCTGACTATAATAAGGCCCCGAGGGGGGGGGGGAGGCACTGACCTAGCAAGGCGATACAGGTATGTGTGACCCTCAAGACCCCCTTTTCACACCTTTTCTGTCACTTCCTAGAACCCATTTAAAGCTCAATTAATTCACAAGCTTTTTCAGTTCCCTAGCCTCTTTTTTTATTAAATTCAGTTCCCAAGACCCACAATTCAAGCAAACATTTAGGTTCCAAGCCCAAATTCAGCCCCCAAAATTATTTCTCAATTCATTGAAAGTGCATACATGAATCTAGCTAGAGAGCATGGTCTCATTGTGTGTAAATCACACCTTGCATTTTTGTCTTCAAGAAATTTTTGTTTGGCCTAGGGCAGTGTTCCCGCTAAGGATTTTGACTTTGCGCCAAAGTGACATAAAAGAAAAAAAATACATCTCGCCATTGACAATTTCGGAAAGATCACCTCGAAAATGAGAGTAATTTTGAATATGATCTGAATAAAACTGAAAAAAGTGAATGTTGTGTGTAACCAAAACCCTATTTTTGACTTTTAGTTTTGTGAACCCCTTGCACCAATTTCTTGAGCTTCTGCCCCAATTTTGCAATATATGGCCTTAGCGGGAACACTGGCCTAGGGTTGATGTAATGAGGCATATCTGACTCTTCCTAGTAAATGGAATCCAAAGTCTAGTTCCCTCGGCAGGAGAGCTAGCGACCTCATTATTTCCTACCTGTGTTTCTTCTTAATGTCGGTGAAGATCTGAATATTTTCTGCTCCAACATATCTCCTATATCTAAGAAGTTCTCCGGCGCAAGAATTCATAAGCCCTTCATCTCCAATATGAGAAAATACAAATGTCTCTGCTCTGATGAAATCAAGGCCTGTAGAGGGTAAGATGGAAGGCAATTATGATAGCAGCTTCATAAATCCGTCAACTGCAACCTCTACAAAAATTCAAATTTAATCACTTATAAGAAAACCTTTCTTGTTTGTACTTTTTATTTAAAAGGAGAAATGTGCTCACTGAAAGTAGCATCAGATATGGTTTAATTGCAGGTATAGTTTGCAGCCTCGGGGAATCTTGTTCATGTTGGACCAGTATGCGCCAGATAGATAAAGTAAGCATTATTTAAGCCAAATCATTTGGAGGGTATTAATATCTACCTAAAACAAACCACTTAAGCTAAAAAAGTCATGGACTCATGGGTGACAAGAGGCACATCATTTTTAACATGTTATAGTATTGCTTTAAGATGTCTGGTCAATGATACATCTGACTGAAATTTGTTGGTAAAAATCGGAATGAATAATATTTTATCAATGAAAATAAAAATTGGGGGTCACCGGACTCGTTTTTGCATGCGAGTCAGTTTTAAAATAGCATTTTTTGAGCTTTTGGGGAAAATTAGTACAGGGGTCTCTGAGAAATGTGGCAAAAGTGGTTACCCAAAAGTGACATTATTTAGTGTTGATTCAAAAACTTCCCACTGAAATTTTGTGTCATTTTTTCACAAAATTTACGCACAAGTATGTTCTTTCAATTAACACAATAAAAAGTGGCCGTCACTGACCTATTTTTCACGAAAAATGAGTAAATGTGGCATTTTGTGGCTTCAAAACACTACACTGTGTACACTGCGCATGCGTTTTGCTGCACTTGCCAGATCAAAACAAGTGCGTATTAGTACGTGTGGACCAGCCACCTTAATACGGTTACTCACCTGTAGCCATAGCAACAGCCAAAGCCTCTTTCTGGGCTGTCAATATTTGAGCACCACAAGGGATCAAAGGACAAAGCCTGTGGACTTCACTCGCTATCGTTGCCATGGCAGCAGTGATCTCTGGTCCAATGGTGTGACTTTGGAGATAGGGTGTGTCATGCATGTTTTCTATGATGATCCCATCCTAAAAAGAACAAAAGGAGTTTGATTGTTGGTCATACATAACTGAAATAAGTTAATGCCTATTATTCCAATCACAAAACTTTATAACAAAACTAAACCAAAATATTAAGGAAAAAGTATCACCTTAGGTTCTTCACATGGATTCTTCACATAGGAATTTCACATGGAGGGGATGGTCCCCCTCAAAAGAGAAGAAGAAAGAAAAGAAAGCCTCAAATTTGAAAATTTACAAAAAAGGTCCCCCCAAAAGTACCACAAAAGCACCAAACACGTTTATGGTCGGTGTTTACAATAAAATACGACCCAAAACGCTTGGAAAACAAAGGAAAACCTATTATTTTTTGCTTGTCACTTTTAACAAAATCATTAAAATTAGTTTAAGGTCAACCAATATGATTTTTTGTGAAAAATCCTGGCCCCTAGCTGCCCCCACCTTGATTTACCAGGGTTGTTTCAAGTTTGGCAATAAAATGCATGTTAGTCGAGATTACGTCCATTATGAACCATAACACTTGCCGGTTCAGCTATGGTGTAACAAGTTGAATAAAGGTGGTTTGAGAGTAGCTGTCAATGCGGCAGATGACCAAGCTTGTAGTTGCGGCAGACGAGAGCATTTGCAATTTTGAGTTGTCGTAATGTAGCACGACACATTGCATATTGCTGCGAAGGTCTGTCGCAAGAAAAGTTAAATTCATTCCAACTCAAAATATCATGTCATTGCGACCATCACGACAGGGTAATCGATATATTGGCTTGTCGTGCTTGCCGCAAAATTTCCAGATGCGACAAGGTCGAGTTTGCGCACTTAAATTTTGTGAGACGCTGGTCGTATGACCACCACAACAGACACTCTGAAACCAGCTTAAGGTGGTGTTAAAGGCAAAATGAAGTTGCTCTAACTGAGATAAAAATAGGCCTATTGCAAAGAGCTAAGCAAAAAATCTTAATTCCAAAATTTGAGCCAAATCGGACAAACGGTTTTAGAGATATTGCTTTTTAAAGTTTCTTTGTATTCAATTGTTTTTGCCAATATATTGATGAAGTTAATGAGGAAAACTGGCAAAATGTGCTCATTAATATTAATTTTTGCCAATATTTTTCCAATATTTTATAAATAAACCTTCATACTACTTTTACCTTTTATAATTTTAACTTAAAACTTTGCCAATGTGTTTCTATGACCTAAAACTTTAATGTATGATTTACCCGCCCATCTAATTTGCATATTTGTATAATTAATTATCTTTTTGTATAATGTTCATTAGTTATGCAAGTATGCAAATTAGATGGGCGGGTAAATCATATGTTAATGTTTTAGGCAATAGAAACACATTGGCAAAGTTTCAAGTTAAAATTATGTAATATAAAAATAGTATGAAGGTTTATTCATAAGATATTGGTAAAATATTGGCAAATATGAATATTAATGAGCACATATAGCCAATGTTGCTCATTAACTTTATCAATATTTTGGCAAAAATGATAGAAAACAAAGAAATTAAAATCAAGCATATCTTGGCAACCGTATGTCCGATTTCCTTCAAACAAAAACCATTTTGCTCAGTCTTTTAAGCATTTCTTGTTCAATGTAATCAAGCCTCTAAATGCATTTTCTAATTTCAAGGAAACATCCTTTCGATCCACCTTTAAAACCTACCACTCCAGCATTTTGATAACCAGCAGCTTCTTGACAAGCCTTCTTTATGATGTCTGCCATTGGTAGACAATTTCTAGGTGTCCCTGAAAAATGAGAGAAAAATTTCATTTAAGCCGTATTTTAACTTTTTTGTGAGTGACCATATATATTGTGCCATATGTTTTCAGCAAACATCCGCTAATTATTCAATATCTATTCAAATTTACGTATACATCGAATATTTGAGGAGGAGAAATATATATATCTTATAATGATCAATAGGGATCATGCAACATATATGCAGTAGTTATTGATTTTCCATCATCATATTGGAAATGTTTAAAGAGCAAATACTTGTGGTATCATATTGCTTTGAAAAAGTAAGAATCGACCCTT
Source organism: Ophiothrix spiculata (assembly GCA_000969725.1). Taxonomy (NCBI): domain Eukaryota; kingdom Metazoa; phylum Echinodermata; class Ophiuroidea; order Amphilepidida; family Ophiotrichidae; genus Ophiothrix; species Ophiothrix spiculata. The sequence continues at coordinate 19,952 of JXSR01S016227.1, read as the reverse complement.
ATTTGAAATTCTCCCTGTGCAACAGCTCTCTATGCCTTCGGGTACACACACTTGTTTGAGGTATCGAAAAGTACTGAGTTTTCACGTTTTTCACATGAAATGAAAAAAAAAATCACAGATATGGGGGGGGGGGGTAAAAAGTACCCCTTTTTATGAAAATGTGGCCTACTAGGTGCAATCATATACCGTTATAAATGATGATTTTTTTTCATTACTTTTCAATTCATATGTCGTAATTACGGCATGTATATAACAAAATGAATTCCCGGAAGTTACATTCACGGGGGCAATCTACACGGAGCCCAGATCCAGATGCACGCGCATCTCGTTTACACGTACGCATGAACGCAGAGTGCCGTACAGCAGATCCGGATCTGACACCCGTGTAGCCACAGTCTTTTGGCAAAGCGGCTTACGGAGATGCACATTCATCTGGATTTGCACTCCCGTGTAGATTGCCCCATTATTAATAATCATACAACCTGAGGGATAAGATCTTAGATGAGCTTTGCTACCGCGGTGACTATACACGGCCTGGTAACCAGGCAGTATTTAACTATTATAGGCCCTGAGACTTAAGGTCATCTCATTATGACATACCCCTCTTTTGGAATTCTGCAAATCTATCAAATGAAATGCTACCCCTTTTTTTGCATTATTGCATAAGATAAAATTTGTGGGCAAATATGGCCCTCTGTGGCCTCAATTTTCTATTTTAACTAATTTATATTTTTCAGTATTGTGTGCAGGGGGAGGAAGGGCACAATATATATACGGTTGTTTATGTCACCAATTCAGCATCAATAAAATCGGTCAAATGCTACACAAGTTATAATGGGTGTAAAATAATGTCGATTGAGACCCTCTGGCAGCCCAATAAATGTTTTAGGTGTTATTAATAATATGGAAAAATTGTTGGGTATATCACAAAAATGAATGGTGAGAGTGTAGTCTGAATTGTGTTATGGTACAGTGTACCACCTTACATATCAAACTCAAATCGCCAGCAATGGACTTGTTCCACCCAGTACACAGGTGCTAAGCCTCCACTCATGTCAAGCATCCCAGGCCTATAATGCACCTTTATGGCCCATTCCTGGTAATCCACCTGTCATTACAACAGTTCCCTGCTAGAGAATTGATTGCTCATGTCTCAGACCCTCCCAGGGGCACAATGTAGGTAATGAGGTACCTGTTTGTGGCCCCTAATGCAAGCATCCCACCATTCATACCAACAATGAGCCAAATGCTCATTATATAGCGATCGTTTCTGTAGTATACAAATTCTGTGGTGTCAAATTTTGAGATTTACAGAAACCAAAAAAATTTGCATTTTTATAGACTAGTGGATGGTGAAAAGGGGCATGCACACATCACTGGCATACCTGTCAGCATTTCCAATTCTGATGAGGGAGACTTCTGTAATGAGGAATGTTTAAGGGCAATTTACAATTGAGGCCAAAAAGATACACCAAATGACTATTTACGTAGCTTTTAAAAAGGTCTCGAAAGTTCATATACGACTTATTTAACCGGGCATTTAACGCTCTAATAATTCAATTTCTCAACAAAAATTGGATATAAAACATATTTTTATCATTGTTATATCTTTTTTCCCCGTAATACATTAATTAGCCCTGATTTCAGTGCCTTGTCCTGCACCCACCCAGTGTCCAAAAACCTCTATCCACAGTCCAGGCAGTGTGCTTAGCCTGGGCTCGTTACTAGGTCCGTGGAAGGGGAGATCAGGGGAATGGTACTACTTTACTACACATTAATACACATTTCCACCTATAGGAAATTGTCACGCTAACAGGCCAATGCGGTAGATATTTTCAAAAAGAGGGAGATATGGCTACCAGATCTCCCGTTCGCAGTACTTGGCGTAACCAGAAATTTTCAGTCGAGGGGGCGAGCAGGGGCAAGACAATTTTGCAGGGGGCGAAAGAGTTCTTGTTCAGACATAAAAAGGAACACCCCAAAATTTTTCATGCAGCAAATCATCTAAATTTTGCCAAATTTATTTTTTTCTTAAATTATTGCCATTGCCAATATGGCACAAATTTGGGAAAATTTTGGAAAAAATAACCCATAAAAGGGTTAAATTTTGCAGTTTTGAAACTCTGTACTTTTCTTGATTTCATTTGGGAGGCATGCGGGAGGTTGGCGCAGACATTTTTTCTGGGGAGGCTCCGTTGGTTAGGCCACTGCACTGCCCGATCGGAAGGGCCACTTAAAAGCGAGAGACTCCCGCCTAAATCGGGAGACTTATACATCAGTTATAGAGAGAAGCGTATTGGTGAAAAGTGGCACACAAATAATGTGGGTGTATTGAGTAACAGATAAAAAATAAACATACCAATTAGAGTGTAAGGAGTAATTGGTGAAAGGGGCACAACATTATAGTGTAAGGGTAAATTGATGAAAGGTTTCATGCCAACACATGACTTATGACTTTGGTAGTTGGTGAAAGGGGATACACCAGTTAATAATATTAATAATAATAATATTTATTCAAATCACTTGCAATTTACAAACGTGTGAAAAATGTGCAATTTTGCAGAAATATTTCAATTATAACAAGATGAACAAAAATGCAAGTAATTTAGGAGAAATGAAAAGGTTTACAAAATAAACAACCACACAAAACACAAATTTAAAGTCATAGGATTATATATAGTCCAACTAGGGGGACTTGAAAATAATTTGCAAATGATCAATAGTCAAGTAAAGAAACCCAAAATGAATGGTGAGAGTGTAGTCTGAATTGTGTTATGGTACAGTGTACCACCTTACATATCAAACTCAAATCGCCAGCAATGGACTTGTTCCACCCAATACACAGGTGCTGAGCCTCCACTTATGTCAAGTATCCCAGGCCTATAATGCACCTTGTATGGCCCATTCCTGGTAGTCCACCCGTCATTACAACAGTTCCCTGCTAGAGAATTGATTGCTCATGTCTCAGACCCTCCCAGGGGCACAATGTAGGTAATGTAGTACCTGTCTGTGGCCCCTAATGCAAGCATCCCACCATTCACACCAACAATGAGCCAAATGCTCATATATATAGCGATCACTTCTGTAGTATACAAATTCTGTGGTGTCAGATTTACAATTAAGATTGGTGTATTTTGCACTACAGTAATTTTCATGCTTTTCGCGCTCAATTCACCTAGCATGTCAATAAATGTGGTATTCAAATATCTCTGCACGTTACAAAAATCGGACAAGCGCGAAAAATTAAGGCGCGCAAAATTATTCAAAATAGCTCAAAATTAGCCTTGCGCGAAAAATTGGATGATGCTCAATGGTTACCTGAAGGAGTGACACTAAAGTTTTTGCACTTGTAAACAGGGGGGAGGAATGGATGATGCTCAATGGTTATCTGGATGATGCTCAATGGTTACCTGGTAAAGCCTGCACATGGACCATGCCTAATATCACGCCATGGGGTCTCCCAAAAAGCTTTGTAAAAGATTGGATGATGCTCATCTTCAAATGTGGTCTCAGGGTCTTCAGATGACTCAGATCTGATCCTGCAGAATTAGAAAAAAGATAAAATTCAAATTTTTAGCCAATCAAAGGTCTTATTTGGTTACCATAGCAACCAGAAAAAATCCAAAACTGATTTTCAAAGCTATATGAAGTCATAATGCAACATTATATTGGTATAACTTAAATGGCAAAGTTGGGCTATATATCATTCTAATTCAACTGCCCTGTTTAGGTCTGTATGCTCAAAACAGGACTAAGTAATGTTCTGGACAAAGAGACATTTGATCCCTTAAAAATAACACATTTTGGGAGAAATTTAGTAATATATAATTTATATATTTTTAAACTGAGAGTATGGTTTTTCATAAATTTCTCCCAAAATGTGTTATTTTTAAGGGATCAAATGTCTCTTTGTCCAGAACGTTACTTAGTCCTGTATTTTCAATACAGATTCTGGCGAAATTGGTCCATTGGAAGACATTGATGAAGCCCTCAGGCATTTAATATCCACAACATGCAAGCTGGTCAACGGATATTAATCATCCTGGGATCCTAAGCTTTCCAGAGATGATTGGCCATATAGTTTTGTCGGACAGATGGAAAATGTTATGGTACATTCATGATACATTATTGATAGGAAGCTATAGAAACGTGTGTGTGCAGTGAACCGGACCATTGTAAACACAGCACTGCATGGGCATGTGGAAATTGATTTAATGCGAAGAACAGTGGTAAACATTACGATATGGGGAGCTATCTGGAAATAGCAAATAGCATCATACAACTTAAAAGGTGCTCTATTACTTGACCTCCCATAAAACATTTGAGGGGAGCAGGGTGGCTCAGTAGAGCTCACTCCCCTCAAAAGGAAGTCCCTGATAAATGAAACTTTTAGTATTTGATTCATGTGCCTGTGTTAGAACTTGCAATTAGTTTTAGTCTGGGACCAACTTTAGCAACTGTTAGTCCCAGACTAATCCAATATGTGTTCTTCTGGAAAAAATTCCAATACTATAGACCAAATTATAGAAATGTCAGTACTTTTTTTTACCATTTTGAAACAAGTATGCAATAGAAAAGCACATTTTAATGACCAAAATGACACCTTAAAGGGACTGGCCTAGATTCTTCCCACTAATTTTTTACCTGCATATTTTTTTACTTGAATTGATAGAACATAATAACATGTTTATAATAATATAACCTGCAAGTGGTTTTCCATGATTTTGAGGAACATTGGAGAAAATAGCAAGTCTTTACCTACTTCAATTTTTGTCGCCGGTGACAAAAAGTGGTGTGAAAACAGTGTTTCTAGTTTGAAAACTGATAAAAATCTTGTTTCTACACTTGTGATGGCCAAAAAAATCAATTTTGATGAAATTGTTTCCCTTTTAATATGTTTTAAATTATCTCCATGAGCTTTGTTTGATCTTTTATCTGGTAAATCCATCTGAGGTACAAAAGTTAGGATTAAGGAAACACACCACCATCAAAGAATTATATAATTGAATGATGCAAATTAATTCTCTCACAATTTGGGCCATTTGTGTGTAAATTTTTGCACTTTTTTGGATATTACTATACTTTTAAGCTTTGCCTTTGTTTAAAGCATTTCCATAAATGTCTAATTCTAGGTGGAATCTAGGCTAGTCCCTTTAAGTTTTGCAAATGAACTATTACAATCCTGTTATTGTGATTTTTTTTAGAATCTTGATTTGAATGTAAAACCCCATTTTTTCTTGTTTTTCTGCTTGCGCATGCCAGCACATAATTGCAGCCTGATACTGGCTGAGGAGGATGTCCCACCTCCCCCTGGAATATGTTTGACCTGAGCTGACCAACTGCCTACCTTACAACCATATTGAGCCCCAGGACCCTTACGACACAGTTATTATTAAAGGTGCTCTGTTTACGTAACCTTGTTGAAAAAATAAAAAGCTAAAGACAAATAAAGCGATACTGACCACCATTTTGATACTCTTACACACACACACACCCCTCCCCCCCACCAAACACACACCCCCACACCCAAATAGAATTTAGGAGTAAAATATGCAACAAATAAAAATTACAATATGAAAAACCACTATATGAAATAAGCTATAAGGTT
>JXSR01S016225.1:59382-81993 GCA_000969725.1 Ophiothrix spiculata | reverse complement strand
TATACAATTACATTTGTAGCAAAGACTTGACTCAAGTCTACATGTATGAACCAACTAGTGCAACAGCAGGACTCACTATGTGAGTTTTATATTGGATACATGCTATGGAGGATATTGATATTGCTATGTGTTTGAATAGACACCTCTTCCCAATGGATCTGTTTTAATGAGCAAACAAAAGTGGATATTTCAGGAAAAGTACTATATCCACAGGTTATAAACCACACTTATACAGAAGTGTAATAAAGGTTCAAAGATCATCCTGGGGACCAAGCGCATTTGATATCCCAAGTCATTCATCAAGTACACGGTATACAAATATAAGCAATTATTAACAACTGCTGAGCTTTATTTCTATCAAACACTTGATGTATAGCTGGTCTTCAAGCAGTTTTTTTTCTCAAATATGTAACGTTACCAATTTCACGGCATCTAGACCTGCAGTGTGTACTCCCTGCCAAGGACATACGGAAATAACAACTTTGGATGGTTCAGTTCTAGGAGACGGGCTCTGTAAACCAGCAATACTACAGGCTATGTATAGCACCTGCATCAATGAGATCTGCTGGGCGCCGCAACGCATGCTACCTCTTCGTGCTTTTGTTGAAATACAGGAATGATGCAATGTGCATCTTTATGTTGTTTTCAGAGTCTTAACAATATTCGTCGAAAGATGCCTCTCACGGTGCAAAGTCTTTGCACCCTCTACATGTGGTGTTTTTTAAAATTCTAAATGCTACGAATCAATGCATATGTTGAGTGATGCCTTTCGATAAACATTATCCAACTCTGAATGTACCATTGTGAGTTGAGAATTCATCAGTATGCTTTGAACGACGTCTACCGATACGCTGACTTACCATGTGCTACCCGTTGCTTAAATGATCACAAACGGCATGCACTTGGATGAAATTGAACTCTGAAAGCACCATTACTGCCGTGACCTGATTCTATGCGACTTATGGATATGTTTTTGTATGTTTAGCAATATGTTTGACGTCATAATGATACAAGTATTGTCTATGGCAGAAAAAATTGCAGAAAAACATTTTGGCAGGCTGTATGAATTTTGAGAAAGGCTTTTACGATGGGAATTCATAACAATTGGTAGATTTTAACGGGTTTGCAGTCGGACTACTTTTGAGCAGTTCAAAACTTGTCCGACGACGAACCCGTTAAAATCTACCAATATAGACTGTATGAAAATGAAGAGTTTTGTGCATGACTAGGACCCATTCGAATTGGGGAATTATTAGTGAGATTCAATGCAGATTAAACATTATTTGTGAACGCTACAAATCTACACTGTTAAGGTGTTGATTTGGCATTCACCCATATTCCTACATATGTCAAACGGAAAGTAGAGGATGACATCTGTAGAGCGAGGCCCATTACGTTAATGTAATGGCGTTTTAAATGAGGTAATCCGCATCATGTTCAGAAAGCCCCTCGTTTAGATCGTTTTGATCCACATCGTGAATATAGTATCAAATCACTTTGTATTGTTTTCACCTTCATAGATTTAGCCATGAGTCTCAAATTCAGGAGTACGTGGGTCCTGGTCAATATCAACTGCGGGGGTACAGAGATTTGGTCGCATGTAGTGGCAAACCACGAAAATACTAATATATACATTGCAGACATTTTGCCAAACTATATGTAAAGATTGTGTGCATCGTACTCTGGCAACTGAATGGTAATTTGACTGAGAATGCGGCTATTGAGCCAGCGAAGCGTCGTTCCTTGCTAACGCACAATTTGGCGGTAAATTGTAAGATGCGTATTGCGTTGTAGTCAAGTAATAGTTGCGCGAGACAGAACGCAGAGCTTGATCACTACGCACTCATGCAGCGTCGGTCCAGGCATAGTGCCCGCGTGGCGCAATCCCCTAACTTAGTCCAATTTTTGGGGTGCAAATAGACCAGTTTCCTATCTGTACTTTCTTTAATCTATGGTGTGCATATTTTCAATATGCGTACATTACGAGAAGATTATGTGCATCATTGACAAATCCAAGGACGCCCAATTTGATCCCATACTGGTATAAAAACGGCCCTGAGTATGGCATCTCCACTCTTTGAATCACTTGGATGTACTCATTTTAGGCCAAATAAAAAATTGTGTTTCATGTCTTGTTTCACAAAAAAGAGGGTTTTTTTCTGTTCTGAATGTGCTTGAATTTATGTCGAAAGAGTCATATTTCATATATTGCACATGCAGACAAATCCATAGTTAAGGTCACATTTAATCTTTTTTTTTTTTTTAGTTTTGAAACCTAAACCCTGGAAGTTCATCGTATAAGTTATAACATTGTAATTTTACAGAAAAAATGTCTTCTCTTGGACAAACTGTAAATGATTTCGACTGGAATTTTATAAATTTACAAAATAGCATAAATATGAAAATTCTTTTTTTAAAAAAGGATGACAACTATAAAAGTATCATATAAAATAAAATTCATAGGCAACATTAAAAAGTAAAGAGGCAATTGTGAAGTATGATTTTTTTTATATGGCCAAAGAAGTTTATTTCTTGTTGAAATGGTTAGAATGGTAACAGTTATTTACATCCTTGTATTGATATTTATCATCATTTAGACAGTGTATAGTTGCAGTATATGGTCCATAAAAAAGTGTGCATTTTTCTTGGTCTCATTAATTTTTGAGAGGTGTCATAGATATATATTCTGGATAAAGACTACCCTAGACATGGTCCTAAATGCAATTCAATAGACCTTTTCAAAACATGACTTTCAAGAATTTCCGAAGTTGATTTTACACTTTCCGGCAATTGCTGACAGAAAAACGACTCTTTAACACAATAATCAGAATGCTAAGTTCGCGTTCTCGTTAATTGGATGCGTACAAATTCGAATTTGTAATTAGGGTCAGCACTAACGAGTCACTTTAGTGTGATGCGCTTCTAGTTGACTTTCAATTTGAAGCGTAATCAGATGATTTAAAATGGAAATTTCACTCTTTTGGTCAGTGAGCATATGGTACCCCCAGCCAGAAGTTGTTCAGAATTAGTGCCTCTAACCATGTATGGGTCTGAGTATAATTATTTTTCACTTTTATTGCACTGCAAATGCGAGAGAATTTTCGGAACATTTTGTTTTACAAAAAATATACATGCTGATGAGCTTGTACGTGATTGGTTGATAAAACAGCCATGTGAACGACATTCCGGAGATTTCCGAATGGATTTTGAAAAGATCTATTATGTTGGACCATGATACCAGGTATTAATTACATATTGTGCAACAAGCTTGTTCCCCTTTTTTTCAACATCCTACTTTGGGGTGATATTTCAAAAAAGTGTTCCACCCAACTTAAAATTGAATTATTTTTCCTTGAATAGCATCAAATTTTGACCATATTTTCTGCAAAAATACACCCAATTGTGTGCTTGTATTGGTAGACAAAAAGAGAAAAACAACACAACCCATTAACAAACCAAATTTTGTGAAAATGTAACTTAAAAGTCTGTTTCAAATATACCTATGTTGTCATATGGTGAACTCTCCCGAGCACTCCAAAATCCCACCATCGGTTTACCGGCTGGAATCGGGTGATTCTGTCAAGTTCCTGGTGTTGTAAACTAAAAAAAAAACATACAAGCAAAGAAAACAGAACTGAATCACCCGAGTAGTTAATATGGTGGCAAATCATCATGAGAAAAACAACACTCAAATCAACCATTTTTTAGACAATGATCCAGAGTGAAGGGCCCTTTTGCATGTTAATGCAAAAATTTGATATGCATGAAGGCCGTGCATCCTGTATTTGTGTTAACACAGAGAAATGGTAGATTGAAGTTCATAAAAATAAATGTCCGAAATATCCATTTTTGCTGACTTGTCCAATCAGAATAATTATACAAAAGTGAAGATTCATATATAGTGGTATAAAACTTATCTATATTGATAATAGATTATACTTCTGCACTCATTTGCACTTATTTACATACCTCATGGGGACTTTTGAATGTACTCCATTTGTTGTCAACTGATGTTTGTGCTATGATCTTCTTGTTGGTAATAGCATCGACGGATGACATATGACTTAAAGAACTTACACGTAAATTTCCGTAGTGCAGACTTGGAGTGCGTACATTTCCGTAGTGCAGAACTTGTGAGTACGTAAATTTCCGTAGTGCAGAACTTATACTACGTAAATTTCCGTAGTGCAGAAATTGGAGTACGTAAATTTCCGTAGTGCAGAACTTGGAGAATGTAAATTTCTGTAGTGCAGAAATTGGAGTACGTAAATTTCCATAGTGCAGAAGGATAATCTATCATCAATTTCTGAATAATTATGTTTTGAATCAACAAGGTTGCAATATTATACTGCCAAACCTTAATTAATGAAATTCAAAAACTCAGCATTTCCAAAGATATAGTAATGTTATATATGTGACATTATTATTAAGGTGGTTTCAGAGTAGCTGTCGTTGTGACAGACGACCAAGCTTGTAGTTACGGCAGACGACCAAGCAATTGCAATTTTTAGTTGTCGTAATGTAGCACGACACATTTGCTTATTGCCGCGATTGTCTGCCGCAAGAAAAGTTGGAATTTATTCCAATTCAAAATATTGAGTCGTTGCGACAATCATGACAGGGTAATTGATAATTCGGCTTGTCGTGCTTACCGCAAAAAAATTCCAGATGCGACAATGGAGTTTGCGCTCAAAATGTTTGACGTCACGCTGGTCATACGACCACCACAACAGACACTCTGAAACGAGTTTTATTCTTATCATCTGATTTCTAATAATTCGTCATGTGAGTGCAAGAAAGTCGTATCTGTCATTTGTCATAAATTTGGATTGCACACTGTCTAATCTCCAATCTTGGGTCAGTGGTCACCTGAAGAACCATTTCAAGAACCACTGACATAAGACAGGAACATTTTGAAGGATTTTTCACATTCTTGTGACAAGGTGTAAAATAAATATAACTTAAGGCAGCCATTGCAGATATGACTTTCTTGCACTCACATGACGATTTCTAATAATTGTCTACATGTTTTATGGACGGACCAGTATTATGGTTTAAAATCGTCACAGGTTTGAAAAGTTTAGAACCAACGTAAGTCCTTGTGTTGTGTTTACGTGGTAATTATTTATTTTTTTTTGCAAAAACTATTCTTGACAGATTTGAGCTAATTCATTTATAATTCAGACTCTGTGTTTATGTAATTTTTGCAAGGTTTCCACATAGGGAGTATGATTTCAAAATAAACTGGCCAACTTTATTTCAAATCTATACATGTATTCCCTCTATCCATGATTTACATTAAATTTTTCATAGAGGGTGTAAAGACATGAAATGGAAGTTTCCTAGGCTGATTCCTTTGAAAATTTTTCTCCACCGTTTGAAGATTTTCTCTCACAGTGGGTGTATAGATGCAAATTGGAATAGCCCAATTGGCTGGGTCATTTGAAATTTTTTACTCCATTTGAAGATTTTGGAGCACAACCATGTTTGATACTTTATTTTCAAAATCTTCCAAAAGAGAGAAAAGTGCAGTTTAGCCCAATTTAGTGCAGATCTAGAATTTTTGCATTGAGTCCATAGATTTTGAGGTGAGATCACAGACTTGCCGCCATTTTCATTCTGTTATGGGGATCAAACTGGGGGTATTCACATTTTTACCCACGGTGCATCGCATATGCATAATGCGTTAATATTGAAAACATGCACATACCCTTTGCGTGCAGGTTGGCATATCATTCGGGAAAATAATTATTTGCGTGGGTTGTCTCTACGCACAACCGAATCTCAGCGCCCGGAATTGATTGTGGCAGGAAGCGAGTGAACCCGAATACCCCCAATTTGAGCTCTATGACTGACGATGCATTACATGGGCCGGTGTAATGAGACTGAGTGTCCCCCATAACATGGAGTCCGGGTCTAATTGAACTGCACAAAATAAATCGCAATCAATTATTTATTGATTGCACATGTACAAGTACGTTCTACACAATTTAATAGTGGGTAGGACACTCAGTCACACAGAACCTGTATTTCATTACACAGTGTACATAGTCTGGGATTTCTGCTCTAAATGGATGAGTCAGAAAGTTGACTCTCCCAGAGACATGCGCAAACAAAAGCGTGAATTTGGGGAAATGCTTGTCAGTACGTAACATTTTATGCAAACCGTATGGATATGTGTCCAAAGATGGGTACAATCTTTATTAACACTTTGCATGGTCTGGGCTTTGGTGGGTAGAGGATTGGTCTGTATAGCGCAGGCATGAGAATGGTCAGGTTTAAACCTGAATTACGGGGGTTGTTCAAAAATCCACAATTTCTTTGAATTTCAGTCTATTTTTGTTCTTTTTTCATCATTTTCAGATTTTTCGTTGATTTGTTCTCATGCCTGAGAGTGAATTTACTGTAATAGGCTTTATGTGTCCGTGCTGCTCGCATGGATTGTGTTGAAATTTATGGGCGCATAATCGAGGCTGCTGCTGTCTGCATATGGGACTTACTGCACGCATATTTGACCTTTAGATCAACACTCTCCCTGCAATGATAGATCCGTGCAAAAGGCAAATTAGGGACTCGTGTAATTCTTTGCAAAATTCTACGCCGGGAGAATTTTAATTTTTTGTTTCCACTTTACACAACACAAGGAAGTTGCACATATAAACTTTTGAAATCTGTGCTGAGAATCAGGATAGCGGGGGATTTTTTTTTCTCCGTCTCTATGTATATGCGATTTAATAATGTACAGTCTATTTAGTGTGTGCGTGACTGTGTTTATAGAATGTGCACCTTCTGTGAGTTTTTTTTTTCTAGTCTAGAAGTCTGTTATGACGTAAATAAAAACAGACGACTGAATACTTTGTTGTTAATTTATATAAACTGAACCAAACTGTGTCCCAATCATAGTGATCAATATCTGAATCATAGTGGTCAATATCTGAATCACATTGGTCAATATCTGAATCATAGTGGTCTATATCTGAATCACAGTGGCCTATATCTGAATCATAGTGGTCTATATCTGAATCATAGTGGTCTATATCTGAATCATAGTGGTCTACCGTGAGACTGCTTTTATGTGAAATAAGGACACATTATTGTACACCCAGGCATTAACTATAGGCAGGAGCGGACATCTGGTCGTTTTGTTTACATCCGGGACGTTTGTCCAAATAGCGCGGTGAAAACATTTGCCGACTTCCCATTCAACTCAATGGAGAAAATGACGGCTCGCGGAAACTTCGATTGATTTTAGCAAATTGTCAGAATATTTCAATTCCAAAATCATATGAGATGTGAGGTATTCAAGTCATAACAAAATGACAAACAGCTCATCATTTCACAGATTTTCGTCTGGCTAAAAAAGAAAGAAAATGAAGGGATGCATGGCTGAAGTATTGATTGATTTCACCGCGCACGAAGTCCAACGCAAATTATTTTTAGATCATTGTGCTGCGTACACCCTGCGTATGCCCCTGCGTATGACGTAGGTCCGCTTCCGCTTATATACATGGGCCACTTGGTCTGTTATAGTTGGACAATAATAATGGGACCCTCCACATGGGAGAATCAATCTGGTCTAATGTGCATTACAGAAGTTCACTTTGAGGCTGTATGAACCAGATTGTGTCGCCACTGTGAATTACCAAATTTGAATTGTACTGCTTGTTATCATGTTAAATTGTGTGTATGGGGTGAATGATGTTTAGTTGTAAAGCATTCATGCATATGTTGAAAGCCATCATGTGTATACAGTCGCTTGCATGATTACCAATTTCCATCAGACCTAATCCGACTCTATCAGAAGTGCAGATAAATTTAGATTGATTCACCCATGTAGAGTGCGTCCTAGTCCTAAACTGGAAAAGTATTATGCAGTATTGATTTACTATAGTAGTATGTGTAATACTACAGATATAAAAGGAAAGTCATACACTCCCTATACCACCGAGTTGAAGGCGCTAAACCATCATGAAGCTTACTTTGTGCAAGGAATTTTTATAGGGGAACCAATATTCTCCGCCATTTTGATTTCACAGCCATGTAAATCCTATGGGAAGGCGGCCATCTTGCATTGTCGCTCATGGAGGGTGAGTCATTGTACCTCCGATATTTTACGGCTACGCGTGCTTCACTTCGAGAGTCTTCACAACGGATTAGCGGGAAAATCGACGTACTTTGATCATAGCAAGTTGCAATACACGCTACTTGAAACACAGACATGGTTTGGCGCATGAAACAAAAATGCACACACTGTATATGCGTCAAGTGAAGATTTACACCATCTGCCTGGATATGGGGCCAAACTCCGAATATATCCGGAGGTACAATAACTCTGCTCCATGAGCGACAAAAGATGGTGGAGAAAACAAGATCCCCTATAAAATTTCCTTGGCTTTATGGGAAATCAGCCTGATTCAGCTCCGTGCTGGAATCATTCTGCGTCGTTGCTTGCTTTATTTCGTGAATTCAAAGCTGACGCGTTTATGATGCGGTATTTGTAAAGACATATTTTGTCATATTCTGGTTAAAGTTCTGTTCTGAAGCTTTGGTCAATTTTGATAACCGATCAAATTCTCCCCCCCCCCCCCCATTGGCCTGAAAATGACAACATAGTCTGGAATCTCCTTTATAAATCTATGGCCAAAATTGTGTTGTTATTTATTTGTGCTCTTACTAGGTATCTCTGCTATAGAGTGAAAGCGAACCATCACATTTTGTAATCAACTGTATCAGATTTGATATAGACCTGACAAAAATTGTTTGGACAGTGTAAACAAAAGCTAGATTGTAGGGCCTCCAACCACCACCATTCTCCAGGAAATTTACACAAAATATTTGTATTTTCAGGAAATTTAGCTAAGTACAAAAGAATAGCACATTGCTCTGTTTGAATGGCATTTTTACACATTTCAGGAAATTTGACTGTTCATGTGATACATCTCTGATTCTGTAGCTTTGTTTACATTTTCCAGTTAATTTTTGTTTGGCCTAGTATGTTTTTATGTATTTTCTTAATTATGAAATTAATTATAACAGTGGTGTAACTTATAACCATATATAAATGTTTCAGGTACTAAGTACATGAAAACACCCATACCTACTATACAGGGAAATATTTTGATTTTAGGTAACAAAAAAAAGAAACCCTGTTTTACAGGTCCGACCGATCCTTAGTTTGTGTTTTGGAAGAATTTTTTGGTTTCGCCAAAATCGTGTAGAATTAGTCATTTTTCGGCCAAAATTTAAGCATTTTGGTTAAACTTTTTAGAAATTTTAGAAGTTTTTCAGATTTTTTGGTTAGGGGGCCAATTTTATCCACCAGGAAAAACAAATTATAAAGGGAACAAAAATGACTGACTGACCCTTTCTTGAAAGGTCCGTCCGCCCGTAAAACAGGAATTTCTTTTTTCTTTGCCTTATGGGTTAATTTTTTACACCTAAATAATAGGTGAATGTGACTTAACAGAACCTTTCTGAAAATTGTGAAAAATTCAACTAAGCAAATTATTCTGCTGTACGCCAGGTGATGTTGACACCAGTTACGTCGACAAAAGCCATGTTGACATCATGTTGACTGACACATATTTGAAAAGTTAAAACGCAAATAAAAAGTTTTGTTGCTTGATTCTTAAGGTCAGTTTTTTAATTGTCTAGTTTCATGTCATGAAATTTACCTAGATACCTTGGTCACATAACCTTGCGGCGAGGTTACGATGTGTTTAAGGCATCATGCAGGGTAGAATTCAGCGGACACCGGCCTGTGTCCGTGAGCCGTAGAGTCGCCAGATGCATGCCGTAAGAATTTAATTCTGAGTTAAAACCTTGCGGCTTGTATGCGATGTCTTCAGTTATGGTCTAATAACGACAGACGACCGACCGGGCATGGCAAGAGCTCGTAAGCATTCACCGGTGTCATACTGGCGTTGCAGTTTCCTTTGGATTAACAGACACCGGTCGGCGACCAGTGGTTATGTGACCAGGGTGTTAGTGCAATTGGTGATCAAGTTTGTGCCACAGTTCTCTGTGGCATCATTGTAAACATCAATCCAGTCTGCAGGGCACTCTTCCAT
This sequence comes from Ophiothrix spiculata, assembly GCA_000969725.1. Classification (NCBI taxonomy): domain Eukaryota; kingdom Metazoa; phylum Echinodermata; class Ophiuroidea; order Amphilepidida; family Ophiotrichidae; genus Ophiothrix; species Ophiothrix spiculata. The sequence continues at coordinate 71,923 of JXSR01S016225.1, read as the reverse complement.
GTATATGTGAAAACTTGATACACTATATGGCCATGCATCCTGTACTCTTGTTTATGTTGCCCAAGGAATTGTGACACTGACTACAGTGAGTGTCGTCGACATTATGTCAACATTAGGGAAATTATATGTGAAATGTCAACTGTAAAATTGCTGCCTACCAATGTTCCCGCTAAGGCCGTCTGTCGCAAGCTCAAAAATTGGTGCAAGGCCTTTCAAAACTAAAAAGTTAAAAGAAAGTTTTGGTTGGTTTACCAAATTGGCATAATTAAGACTCTTTAAAATAAATGAAATCAGGGTTTTAGTGTCACAACTTCAGGTACATTTCTGCCCCCCCCCCCCAATTTGGCACAATTAAGGCTCTTTAAAAGAAATGAAAGCAGGGTTTTAGTGTCACAACTTCAGATACATTTCTGTTTTTTCCCTTTGTTGTTCAAAGTTCATGGCTTATTTATTGGTTGTTCGGCAATCGCGAGTTGTTGATTTATACCATAATTTGCATACCTGCCAACTGTCCCGATTTTATCGGGATTGTCCCGATTTACAGCTCTCAAAATGGCCAAAAATCGGGACGTCCCGATTTTGAGATATTTAAAAAAATAAAAATACAAGGAAAAGTCGCCAATATTTATGGTCTTGTGGCATATATTTGGGCCAGAATCTCAAAAAAGCTGTTAATAAACACAAGGAGAGTCGCAAGGGGACATGTAGTCAATAAATATTTGTGCTCTTGGAACACATATTTGAGCCAAAATCTTACAAAAGTCGCCACCATTCTTCTTCTATTTTATTGGTGGTTCCCAGCTTCTTACATTGACTTCAACACACTCAACACTTTTTTAAAAATCTTCAATGACACCTTAGAATCAAAAACGGGTCAGGTGACAGGTTCCCTATTAATTTAGGTGCACCAACTGGTGACTGTAATGCCACTGTAAAGGTATGGAGTCAATGTGCTTGCACCAAGAGAAATAATGGTGTGAGTTGGATAATATAGGTAAATGAGGAGGGGGTGGATGATACCCCCTCCAAAAAAAAATAGTAGGAATGCTAAAATTGATTAAATTATTATAATTTTATAACCCATCATATATGATAAAATCGGTCAACTGTGACCTACCGTAGGGTCAGTAGGTCAATTTTAAAATGTACATTCCAATACAAATGTATAGTAATATTGAATACAAAAACCCATTTATCTCATAAACGGAGCAAGTTTTTCATTTTAATCCAAAATTCAAGTTATTGTGTTTTTGCTCCTTTACAACCACATCAACTTTTAAAAAGGGACCCCCAGGAGTAGAGTGCACCCCAGCTGGTCCCCATGAGCAGGACTTGGGCCCTTACAGGGGGTCATAATGTCAAACACTTTGTTTATTTTTGGACACACTTATACCCCTGAGTACAACATTTTGCTGTTAGTCTACCTATTGAAATGGTCTCTCCTGTGGTATTGGATGTGCAGAAGTCCCCTTACTAGTGGGTGGGGCTTTACCCCTCAACCCCCACCAGGGTCCCATCAGTGCCCTTAAGGGGCCCTTGAAACAGGCTGCCATGGCCCTCATCTACTTGTGTTGCAATAATAAATTACCAACTCCAGGAAGTATGCACATGCTCACTTTCTTTACAATACATGGCTATGGTTTTTTCAACCTTTAATACATCAGTTGAAAGTATGAAAATAAAGTTTCCTTGGCTTTTAATTTGTTGAATTGAACCCCAGCCAGGGCTCCCGCCCCCTGGTCCTCCGACGAACGCCTCGCGCGTCTTTTTGTCCCGATTTTAGGTTTCACAATGTTGGCAGGTATGTAATTTGGTGCAAAACCAATACCTTGGAAGGTAAAATAACCTTACATTTGACATAACATGTAGAAAACTTGACATTTGTTTACTGCAGTATAGTTTGCTATAATAGTGGTTGCATTTATTTGTTTTTCGTAAGACCACGTTTTTTCTTTTTTTTTGGGGGGGGGGCATATTTTAAGGAAAACACATTTTGCACTATGATTTCATTGTTGTGTCTCATTCATATTGTGTTAATATATTAGGCCAAACAATAATTTATTGGACAGTGTAAACAAAAATCCCAGAGTACAGGGCCCCATTGTTTGTAAATGCAACCCCTGTCTGGATTTTTATTTAAATTGTCCAATAAATATTTATTTTGCCTATAGTAAAAACAGTTTTCCTATTTATGTAATTGATATGTTGTAAACTTTGAAATACATTTGTAAAGTTAGCGCACTATATTATTTATTTTGATAACAATTGTTGACAGGGAGGGCGAATAGGTCTCCCTCGGGGGGGTTTGCTCCTCACAAATCCTAGAGGCAAACCTAAAATTTATTAGACATTGTAAACAGAAATCCAGCGTGCAGGGCCACATAGTTTGTCAATGCAACCCTTACCCTGGATTATTGTTTCATGGTCCGATTGTCACATCCTATAGGCAAATAACAAATTTATTGGACAATGTAAACAGAAATCCACGGTGCAGGGCCACATTGTTTGTCAATGCAACCCTTACCCTGGATTATTGTTTCATGGTCCGATTGTCACATCCTATAGGCAAATAACAAATTTATTGGTCAATATAAACAGAAATCCATGGTGCAGGGCCATATTGTTTGTCAGTGCAGCCCTTACCCTGGATTTTTGTTTTCATTGTCCGATAAATTGTTATTTTTTCTGAATAAGTCAATTATACCTTGACAGGTTAAACACTAGGTATGGTATACACAGCAAAATTCTTACTGCCTTTAGCACACAATGCTCCAGTCACTGTGCGTGTACTGTGGTGTAGAAACTGCACTGTCACTGCAATGGTGCTGCCCTATAACTGCACTGGACCTGTCAAGTTGCTTGATACTATTGCGGTACCATCTGGCAAGGCGGTTGGATTTTTGCTGTGAAGCTTTAAGATTAGTCCAGATTTGAAAATACTAGGGTGTTCTCCGAGGGGAAAAGGGGCTGCTTAGTGTTTCATCTCCCGACTCGTATATTATTGACTATTGCGAGTTTGTCTTTCGAATCTGCTAATGGGTAAATGTCAAGGAAATTAATAAGAGAACTAGTGCTGGCTGTTACTTTGATTTGACTGCCATGTAAATGTTATGGGATGGTGGCCATCTTTGATTGTCGCTCATGGAGGGCGAGGTATTGTACCTACCGCATTTTGCGGCTACGTTTGCCACATTTAAAGAGTCTTCAAAATGGGAGTAGTGGGAAAATTGGGTTACCTTGATCAGAGCAAGTCACATTAGACACTGTTTGAAATGCGGACACAGTTTGCACATAAAGCAAAATAGGTACTTTGTATATGTTTGAAGTGAAGGTTTACATGATCTGCCTTGATACCCAGCCAATCTAAGTTCTATGGTTAATGTAATGTTCTTATGTAAGTATCCCATGTGCTCCTTATACATAGGTAAAAGGAACGGAAAGGGTATTAAACAGACTTGCTCTGATACACTCCCGCTCAAATGTATTTCCGCACATAAACTAAACTTTTTTCAGCCATATCTCAAAAGGTGATTATCCTATTTGTATCATTTTTTGACGGAGTCTTTATTGTATAATTATCGAACTAACTAATCTTGAATTGCATTTATTACTTTTGAAAATTATTGGCGTGTAATGCGCATTACTACTTTCATCTGCACATAAATATGAGTTTATCAGGGGTGTGAGAGTTCAGCTTTTTAGCTGATTTCAGCTTATTTAATGTCTTCAAAAGAGTCCTAATTTGAGCTTTTTCTTTCATTTTCAGTCTGTTTTTGGCATTTTGTCACTATTTTCAGCTTTTTTCAGCAACTGACTCTCACACCCCTGGTTTATATACATTTCCACCCATCTGTTTTAAAACTTATAACCTGAAAATATTCTATCCTGTTACGAGGTAATAATGAGGTTATGAAAAATCAATAAGTTACATAATAATGAGATTTGTACTTGTGGTGTATTTGTATGTGGCCCATGTAATCAGCCATTTCTATGGCAATTGAAGATTATATTCATATTGAATAGATAAGTTACCTATACTAGTATGAATCTTTAATGATTTTAGGTCGTTTATTATAATAAATGAGGTTTCTCAATGTTTTTAATTATTTTTGAGCGGGAGTGTAGGTTTGGCAATCCCTCACAGTAATGTGTGACAATTAGAGCGTCTGGTCCAAACAGCTAAAAATGCGCAAGAATACGCTGGCCTGAGGCTCTGCATACAGACTCTATGAACTGTTTTTAACATGAGCAAAGAAAACTGAACAGGGACAAAAATGATTATAGGCCCAACAGTAATTTATTGGACAGTGTAAACAAAAATCCAGAGAGCTGGGCCTCATTGTTTGTAAATGCAACCCGTGCCGTGGACTTTTGTTTATGTCGTCCAATACATTTTTACTTTGCCTATAGCTTTCTTTTCAAAAACATATTTGGTAGGTATTGTTTAAAATAAAATAGAGTCTATGATTATTATTTCACAAGGGAAGAGGAGAGACTTGTATTCAAATTTGGATATTGTGCTTGAGTTTCGCCCGTAAAAAATGACCTAAAGTAGGCGAACGGGTTGTCTATAAAGTCACCGAGTTGGCAAGTGGGCATCGCTTTCCAATGAGGAATTTGGCCTCTTTCCATGTCGGACATTTGGGCCTGGCTAATAGGACACATTTCCCAGTTAATAGGTAAATTGGTTAGGCTATTTCGGGCACCTTTTCCAAATCAGGTAGAGAGGCCAGACTATTAGGCTGCGATCACATAGAAGTATATGATACGATACAATATTCGCTATACACTATTTGATGGCTATATCTTATATAGGCACGGCGAGCTATACGTTGGTTTTTTTTTTTAATAGAGCCCTCTTATGTGACCCGGTAGCATCAAATTAACATGTTCGATTGAATCTATACGCGTACCCAAGTTAAATCGTGCACCGTATACCCGAATAGTATAGATCTATGTGATCGCAGCCTTAGGGCACCATACCAATCAAGGCAGGTGGGAGTAGTTGGGCACCTTTTCTCCTTTGGGTCCGAGTAACCGGGCACTAATTCACAGATGGACATATTTATAGAGTCATCTCTCTTATAAGGCAGTCGTTCTTCCTTATAAGGCAGTCATTTTTCCTTATAAGGCAGTCCTTCCAGGCTGATGTTATATATATGTGCTTTTTGAAGATGTAAAAATTAATTTTGTATAATGATCAGACCATGTATGTATTGAGATGAAAAAACGTAGTGGATTTTTTTTTTCAAATTAAATCTAATATTATGATAGGATAATAATAAATTACGAAAATGTCTTTGTGTCCATATTTATGAAACACACTGAAACAGATTTAGAAAATCAAAACCTGCGACATGTTGCTTATCTTTTTATTACTATTATTATTAATATTGTCAGCACAATATTTTGTGATTTGGTTGAAACAAACTTACAAAATGTTACATGATTCTATGCTTGAATTCCAATGTGTTTGAGTGTTCTTCAATGGTTGCTATATCAGTTTTGCGGAACTCACAATTCGGGTACGTATCCAAATTTGGACACTCCGTATCAAAATTCTGATACCCGTATCCGAATTAGGATTAAAAACAGCTGAAATGAATATTCAGCTTTACCGCGCACCATACTGATATGTATAAAACTTAACAACATTATCATAATTTGTCATCTAAATTCTAAGAAAGTATTGGCCAAAATATTTTTCCTTCTGTGATAAGGAGCTATCAGGACATGTTATGAAGCTGTCCAGCTGGAATTGCACAGATGGAAATGACATTTCCACAGGTACATTTATCATAAATGCAAGAAAGATGTTCTACATGTAATTGCCAGCTTGCGCTATTGATTTATTTCCGCGCCATGACAGGCGTATCAGAATTCGGATACCCCTCCATCCTTATTCTGATACGGGTATCACAATTTGGATACAAAATGTACGTGGGTATCCGAATTCAGATACGTATCGGAATTGTGAGTTCCGCCGAATTGATATATCTTTAAGAAATCCAAATCTCATTCAAATTCAGAGACAAGAACATGTAACGTTTTGGTAACGTTTGTGACATTTGCCATGACCCTAGTACACAAATATTGACTGCTTTGATTAGCATGATTTAAATTATTTCCCTGAGCTGAGGTAATCTCAAAACCATGAATATATGCCCAAAACAAAGCTGAGGGCATATTCATTGTTTTGAGATCACCGAGGGGAAATAATGGTTGTTATGAAAATACAAAAGAAATAGAAAATAGGTATACCAATAATTTTACATTTTATGCTGTATCTAAAGAATTTGGAGGTGAAATTTTGGATTTAGAATCAGAAAAATATGGGCTTTGATATGGTATCAAAAATATACTACTTCCGGTTGATCCCAGGGGGGTGAGAATGTGATCGGAACCTACACCTTTAAATTTTCTCAACTTTCATTCTATAAGAGTTCTTTGTATGGGCAAGATTATTGGTTCAATAAGCTCCACTCTCTACCTAATTGTCTGCTGGAGTATAATGTAAAGAGAGAGATTTTTACTGTGGTATTATTTTCACTTCTATCTACTTTTAAGTATAAATCTTCAATAAGGTAAGCAAAGACTGAAAGAAATGAATGGTTAAAATGGTGAAATTATTACACCACAAACAATTGCGACTCAAATAAATAAAAAATAACCGTGTTAAAATATTCCTCTACATATTATAACATGTGGAGTGCTCCTTTGAATCAAATGCCTTTTCATAGCGTAAAATAAGCATTTGCTTATTCTCTTTAAAAATAACATACTTTATTCCATTGCAAATTTGAGGCAATGGGACATTGGGTACCAAATTTCCTTATTTGGGCTTATTGTAAAATAAGAACTTCTTCTTGACCTGGAGAAGATATTACAGTTCGAGAAAGGTCATAATTTGTTTTCTGTAAATGAATTCATTTACTGTAAAGGAATTCCTAGGCTATACTATAGAGTATACGAATTCATTTACTCTAACTCAATTTTTGGAGCAATCAATGAAAATTAGAACATTTTAAAGCATTGAAGGGGACCGATTCTACTGATTTAGTAATGAAATTTTGGAATTCTATCATTTTTGGCAGAGACGTCTTTAACTTACTTAAGTTATAGACTCTCTGATTTTTGGCCCATTTAAAAAAAAAAAGCCCAGCAAAATTTTGCCAGATAGAATTCAAATTTCATTACTAAATCTGTACTCTCTAAATGTAAACGAGTGAAAATTTCACTCCCCAAAAGAGTGAAACTCTTATAAACCACTCAGAAAGGAGTGTTTTTGTATGTTAAACGGCAAATTTCCACTCATAAAGAGTGAAAATCACTCTAAAAAGAGTGAATTTCCACTCGTTTGAGGAGTTAAACGAAAGACGTTTAACATACAAAACCACTCCTTTCTGAGTGGTTTATAAGAGTTTCACTCTTTTGGGGAGTGAAATTTTCCCTCGTTTACATTTAGAGAGTAGTTCTCACAGTGACGATACCATTTTATGGACTGGGAATGTTCGTACATATTGGTTATCATTCAATCAGTTGTAATTGTGGTAGAAATGTTTCGGGACATTTGTCTTAATACCACCAATTTGTCAGTTCCTCAAGTATGAAATGATATATAGTAAACACTTTGGTGTGTAAATATGATTATAGAGTAAAATTTTCAAAAATAATCGTTTCATACTCTCACAAAGAATTTTATAAGGTTTATACAAATCCTTATCTTTGTAAATATCAAATGGTGTTTTTAAAATGATAAATACAGATAATGGATTATCCAGGGGATTATCCCCGACGACCGAAGATGACGGCGATAATGGATTATCCAGGGGATTATCCCCGACGACCGAGGATGATGGCGACACCAATGATGAAAACAAACGTGATGAGCACAAAACTGGCGATGTCCAAATACTTCAGCCACTTGGTACTAATCTGTAAATATTAGAAACACAATGAAACAGCTAGGATAATTATGCTGAGAGCAGATCTGGATTAGTTCAAATTAATGTAGACCCGAGTCATAGTGGTCTTCCTGTGTTAATAGAAACCAGTGATAGATCTTAAGTTGGCTTGATACAAACCAGTCTGAATCAATCCAGATTTCTTTAGGCATGTTGAATGTGAATCAAGGCTCAGTTGTCTATATGCTAAGTAATTGTTTGTACTTTTTGTAGTGTAGGACCAATTCAGATCAGTCCAGTGGATCAAGGCTCAGATGGCTATTGAATTGATTGGGCTGTTCATACTGACGAGACCAGTTTGGATCAATTCATATTTTGTAGATGTGGATCAAGGCACAGTTGTCTAGTTATATTACTAAATTGATTGGACTTATTATACTATATAACCCAACCTACATAAATTCATACTATGAAGATGTGGATCAAGGTTTGAAAGTTCAGTTATGTTGCTAAATTGGATCAATCTAGATTCTCTGGTTCAAGGCAAAGTTGTCTTGTTATTTTACTAAATTAATTATGCTTTTCATACTGATAGGACCGTCTAATGTGGATCAGTCCAGGTTCTGTAGATGCTCAGTGTTGATGTGGCTTAAGGCTCACATTGGCTATGTAAAGATGACTCCAGGCTTAAGGCTCACATTGATGTGGCTTAAGGCTCACAAGTTGTACTGTTACTAAATTAAGTTTTTCATACATACTAAAAAAAACCAGTGTGGATCGATCCAGTTTCTGTAGAAGTGAATCAAGGCCACGTTTTCTATTTATTTCATTCTAATCAGAGTCAGGCTTTTTTCCAGATTTTTAGGCTGAAAGCCAGGGGCCCTTTACGATGTTGGTCATTGGACAATCAGTTTTAAATGAGAAAAATGTGATACTTTGAGGACTTTGCATAGTGGCTATGTAAAGATGACTCCAGGATCATGCATATAAAACTGTGTTCCTGGCTGTATTATTTCTTCTTGGTGATCTTTAAAACTCTTTGATACCCCTCGAACTTACCCCTATAGGCAATTTTGGTATGTGATCTTCACCCTCAGCATCGATCATTCCACCTCCAGGTTTAGATTTCAGCCACACGTTGATGTTGTACGATGCCACTGCAATAATGGTAGCAAAGAAATTGACGAAGATTGCAAAGGCGATGTACTCCCCTATGATAGTATCACCGCTCACTGGTATCAGATTTTGGAGATAGATAAGGAGAAGCACAAAGGCCAGGAAAAGAACCGCACAGAATGTGATCCTTTCAAACGAACCATTCGGAATCAAGAATGTAGCCAAGATCATAAGTCCTGCTAAGACAGACGGAATCACAAGTTTAGCAGTGTAAGCTTTCGAGTATCGTTCTAGTTTGAAACTATATTTAATCGAAATAAACGTTTCATCACAGCACGGATATTTTATAGCGGCCCGTTTTCCTATCGCTCCTTGGAGAATGAAATCTGCGGAGAAATTGTCCTCAATACGGGTATTAGGCTGTCCTAACATTGTCAGGTTGAGGGCTTCCCCATGGAACATCCAGGAGCCATATTCGAGAATACATTGTTGTTTGTCGTATGGGAAGTATAAGAGTTTCATTCGGCATATAAAGTGGTGGTGAAGCGAGGACCAGTGGCTTATAACCCCGGTGTTTTTGATTTGAAGGTTATTTGACATGTATGTCTCGGTTGTACTGATTCTGTAAAACGAGATTTCCAAAGAAATTTTTTGTTGATTCAAACATATTGAATTTATTAATACATTAAGTATATTGCTCTACGCTTAAAACAGGTCTTAGATTTATAGTATTAAGTTGACAACTTGTTAAACTGTTATGTAAGGCGTATTTAAGGCCAGTCTCAGATATAGGGGACGGTGGGGCAGGTTGGCCCCCTTTTCATTGAAAGCCCCTGAAACGGACATGATAAAGTCTAGAAGATTTTCTTGTTTACACAAGATAAATATATACCCGAACTATGTGTTGTGTAAATACTAAGACTCTACAGCTTATCGTATTTAAATAATAGACAAAATAAAAAAATGTTGTCAATAGGGCCAACTTACCCCGTATGCGGGGCAAGTTGGCCCACCCAGTGGGGCAAGTTGGCCCCATTTACAAAAAAAGAGTCATACCCATTTTACCGTGACTCAGTTCATACATTATGTTTTTTTAAGTGAAGCACGGGAACGTTCTGCATACAAAAATGTCCTTTTAGGATGAAATGCCATAAATTAATACAATATCGATCTTTTAAAAAGATACGTTGTGACCTATACAGTGTTAACCGCATGCAATATATGCCACATATTTCCTATCAGTCATGTGAAAGACTTCTTTTGTCTTGTTATACGCATCTATTTACTTATTTAGAATTAAAATCGTGTTAAAACGTCATAAATGTTATTGTGATCGAGTCTATAAGTAGGTTATCATACCATCTTGGGCAAATTCGCCGTAGGGCCAACTTGCCCCGTGTGGTAGTGGGCGAACCCGCCCCATAGTCCCAGTTTTGACTTATCCTCGTGGTATACCATCCAAACAAAGAATTCAGAGGATTTGATCTCATGATATGTTGGACATGTACCATACCTCGTATGATCAATATTAATAACTTGAACCAGCGAAGTAATATTTTGACACTAGTACAAAATTACTTTTGCTCAAAAAGATTACTAAGGTAACTCGAAAACTCGTTTTATTGATAACTCACACAAAGAGCTGAGTTCGGTCGTGTAAATTTCATGGTAAATTTGATGCTTTATGCATAACCAAAAATCACCAGTTACATAATTCTTCCCAAGGTCACGTGAGCAGAAACACGAGGTGGGCCAACCCGCCCCGAGGGCCAACTTGCCCCACCCTCTCCTATATAGGGTATCATTTCACCTATTTTTGCCAATGCTTGGTCTCACATAGGGTCACCAGTTCGGAACCTGTGGAACTTGAGTGGTTTAATACTCGGAAACCGTTCAGCTCCCCCTCCCCCCGACCAAACGCATAACGTTTGCCAAATTCGAAGCTCCATACCTAGAAACCAAAATGAAACAGCAATTTTCGCCAATTCAATAATCATCACAAATTAGCGCATTTTTCGGGGCAGTTCAAGTCAAGACGATTAATCTTTTCTTTATTTCTGTACTAGGTAGACCCCCGGGGTAGACCTTACCCTAAAAGCACTTTGAACTTAGGTCCGTATGCACAAAACATTTAGACCGGGTCTAAAGTTAGACCTGGTCTAAGTGAAATCTACTTTCATCAGATAGGGACCTTTGCTCACATTTTCTTCCTGTAGTAAGTAGCTGATTTTTAAAGATTCAAATGCAATTTTCAAAAATAATAGAAAATAAATCATGTAATGCAGAAGAAAATGTTTTTCCTGGTGGGACAAAATTTCACTTAGACCAGGTCTAACTTTAGACCCGGTCTAACTCTTTGTGCATACGGACCTTAGAAGTTCAAAGTGCTTTTAGGGTTAGGTCTACCCCGGTGGTCTACCTAGTACAGAAATAAAGAAAAGATTAATCGTCTTATTTATTCCAGAGGAACTTCAAACGCTCTTCTGGTTATACACTAGGAAATACCTTTCCTATACTTTTATATGGTAAAAGGGGTATTTTTGAGCGTGTTTTTCTCATATTTAGAAATCTTAGATGAACAAACGGGCATTGTAGGGTTAAAGTATAACATGTATTCTTCAAGTAGTGTGATTTTCAAGTAACTTTTTCATGACCTTGTTACCTGGAACATTATATAGAAAATCTGCGTCGAAGGTAATAAGACCATACTGCCCTCATTTTGTCCAGTATCAATTCCAAAATCCTGTTTTGGGGGCGTTTAATGGCGAATCACTTTAGCGGTGTAATATTTGACTGCTTCTCAATTAGAATGTTAAAAAATGAAACAAGATACTTCAATTTTACAATCCAATATGAACTCTTCACATTTTATTATGAACTCTTCACATTTTATTACACATCTTAGCCCAATTTCAAGCTTTTTAGAGTAGGTTCTTTGGATGCCCCGTGAGCAAATAGTCAGCCTAATTGACACTGCCTGCTTTTCAGTAGCTATTTAGTGGTGTGTACACTCTTAATTTTTTTTTACTCTTGTTGAGTAAAAATTTACTCAACGGTCACAGCTCATTTTGTTGAGTAAAATCCTACTCAACGTTGGGAAAACTTTACTCAACATTGAGTAAGATGTGCTCAACGTTGAGTAATATTGACTCAACCGAGCAAGATTTTACTCAATGTTGAGTAAGATTTTACTCAATATTGAGTAAGATTTTACTCATCAATGAGCTGTGACCGTTGAGTAAATTTTTACTGTAACAGAGTAAAAAAAAAAATTAAGAGTGTAACCTTCTACTGCTCTTTTTGAGAATCCCAGACTAACTTGCTTTTCCACGTAGGCCTAAAAGTGTGTATTAATAACAATAATAATAATAAATAAGCATTTATATTCCGCCATTTATCTAGAAACAAATTCTAATCCAAGGCACAGTAAGAAAGGAACATGATACAGTTAGTTTATATAAACAGCATTAAATAAGAAAGTTAAAAGTCCCGTTTTGAATTCATGAATAGATTTAGACTGT
>JXSR01S016224.1:172620-188884 GCA_000969725.1 Ophiothrix spiculata | reverse complement strand
GTAGTAGCCCGATCCAATCTAATAAGGTTATTTCTACTTTTACGCAAAAAGCTGTGTGGTTATTGTCAGGTAACAATGACTTCTGTTAATGACCTACGTGAGCAAAGTGCTGGTGATAATAGCACCTGTGCTTTAAACGAAACAATACGCGCACGAAATGACATCGCAGAGGTTGCGAAAGACTAAAAGCTGTGACTGGACTGATCGATGTTTTTAGCAGATGGCAAAAAAACAAAATAATTGAAACTATGATTTTCACCTGTTTTTGGTCAAAATCAGTAAGAACTATAAAGATAAAATTACGGTTATTAATGACAATAATAACTTTGAACAATAGCTTAGGCCAAAGAAAAAAAATAGTCCGTCTCAGCTTCCCACTTTAGGTTTTTTAGAGATTTTCAGTTTTTTTCATCTTTTTTTCCTTCTATGGTGACCAAGCTTTTTCTGTTGCAGCACCTAAACTCTGGAACTCTATCCCATAGACCATCCATTGGAACTGCTACTTATACCAAACAATTAATAACCTGCGTAGTAGCCCGATCCAATCTAATAAGGTTATTTCTACTTTTACGCAAAAAGCTGTGTGGTTATTGTCAGGTAACAATGACTTCTGTTAATGACCTGCGTGAGCAAAGTGCTTGAGATAATAGCATGTATGCTATAAATGCAACAATACGCACACAAAATATCACGGAGGTCGTGTCAGATTAAGCGCAAGAAGTGCCTGGACTGATCGATATTTTTAGCAGATGGCAAAAAAACAAACTAATTGAAACTATGATTTTCACCGTTTTTTGGTCAAAATCAGTAAGAACTATAAAGATAAATTATGGTTATTAATGAGAATAATAACTTTGCACAATATCTTAGGCCAAAGGAAAAAAATAGTCTGTCTCAGCTTCCCGCTTTAGATTTTTTAGAGATTTTCATTTTTTCATCTTTTTTTCCTACTACAGCTTGTCCCAATATTAATGCAACGTGCAAATAAAAAATATTTAAAAATAGTTGCCAAAAGATTAAATCATAGTAATATATGTTTTTCAAAAGTAGAGTAATTACTCTACAACATGCTTTTTGTCCCATTTCATTTTACCACTCCAGTCCAAAGAAATGGAGAATTTAAAAAGGCCCTTTAAATCAACTTTGGTCCAATTTGTAAGTTTAGACTTCCAGCTAAAGAAATGCACACTTTAAATGAAGAGAATTCTTCAAGCAATTGGGGCAGAATCAATCCAAACCAATCTTACCTGACCTGTACCTAACATTAAGTGTTATTTCAAGTTCAGTTTTAAAATGTTCAATTAAAGTACGGATCTTCCTGATACTCTCATATTCCTTGACTCTGTTACTTTTGGTGCGAAAATTGGGTAGTTTAGGATACAATTTCTACTAAAAGAGTCAAAAAATGGATTCTAATGAAAGATGTCAACCAATAATAAGTCTTTAACCGAAATCACGGAAGAAACCTGAAGACAAAGGAGTTTAAGGGGCCTGTTAAGGCTTTTTTCATAAAAGTTTTTTGCTCTGTAACTCAGCAACGGATAATTAGATTCAAATAAAAGTATACATTTCTAGAAACGGATTTGTATACTGAACATGATGGTCAGGTCATTTTCGGAACAAAATGCGTAATTTTGGACCTAGGGTCCAAAAATCATGTTTTGGGCCCAAAATTTTATGGGAAAGCTAACTAAATTTTGCTTCGGTAAAAATGTTTATCAATTAAATTTTTAAAATCTAGAAAGCAATATGTGGGATCACTTTTCTCAAATTTTTGATATTTTTCTTAGTTTTTGAGATATCGGCAAAAATTGGTCCAAAAAATGTCAAAAATCCCACTCCTGACACCATTTTTGGCAAAATATGCCAAATTTTGACCTATTTTTGGCAATATTTCAAAAAATAAGATAAAAATCAAAAATTTGAGAAATGCGTTCCTAGATATTGCTTTCTAGATTCTAAAAAGTAAAATGGTCTAACATTTTACCAAAGCAAAATTTAGATAGCTTTCCCGTAACATTTTGGCCAAAAACATGATTTTTTGACATTTTTTTGGACCTTAGGGCAATAATTTCACATTTTGGTCCAAAAATAAGCTGACCATCATGTTCAGTATGCAAATCCACTTCTAGAAATGTATACTTTGATTAAGATTTAATTATCCGTCGCTGAGTTACAGTCCATAACCCATTTCTGAAAATGAAGGGTTGACAGGGCCCTTAAGACCTAATGATTCATCTGGCCGTCAAAGTTACGCAACAGGTTGACTAAACCAGACGCAACAACTTGCTTAATATCTGCAGATAATCATTAAATTGAGTCGTTATGTCATGAAATGGGTTCAAGGGATGTTTCTCCTAATCATGTGATGTTTTTAGCAATTTCCATTCAACGTGTGCCCAATGACGTCATCAGAAGTGAAACTTTACAGATTAACAAATCGGACCATCAAGATTTTTCTGGTCTTTACAAAATGTGCAATAACTTTTGATTCAGAGATCCAAATTAAACAAATCAAAAATCCTGTAAAAGCCAATGGTCTACTCTATAATTTTATTGTAACGTTTGATCACCACCATTGTGCTTTGCTCTCTCAAAATAAAAGTTCAAAGTTCGTTGCGTTTTTTGTGGGACACCCTGTACTGGAAAAAAAGTAAAATAAACGGCCGCAAAGCGGCCGCGTAAAAAAAGATAGTGGCCAAAAAATGCAATAAAAAAAAAATAGGGGTATTTCCGCCCCCCCCCCCCCCAAAAAAAAACATAGTGCTTGGGTTTTGACCTTAAGTAAGCTGAGACAGATTTTTTTTTGCCTTATAAACCATTTTTAATTCGGTCATTGTTTAAAATTGTCAGATCTCGTTCGTGCCTCAGTACTTTCTTCAGGAGCTACGCACCGTGCTCAGAAAAGTACCTCAGCTCAAAACAAACACCATTTAAACAATGACCTCAGAAAAGATGGTACACAGTTATTATTGTCCAATTCAAACAAATGCTCAAGACAAGTTTATTCACTGATTGACTTGCTTGTATTGTATATTGTAGTGTATTGTAAATTTATGTACATAGTGCTTAGAAACCTTTGTAATTTGCGCTCTATAAATGTGGTGTATTATTATTGTTATTATCATCTCAGTCTTGTCATGGTTGAACAGTGGCAGCACTCAGTCAGGGCCACTCGTTCAATTCAGCGTGTACGCTTCTTTGAGCGATCACGCTCAATGCAGCGTTGCATTCACGCTCGATGAGGAGAGATGTCAAAAGCACGCATTTTGGTCAACGTTTCGCTTCACTACACCGTGTCACTCAAAGCTACACTGAATATTTTTAGTTCCTTGTAAATGTCTCCAGATTTTTAAAGTTTTGACCGGGTCATAAAAAAATTCACCGGGGAATTCATATGTGGCAACAGTAAAAGCATGGTTGTTCGTCGCAAGTACGCCATATTAAGCGTGACCGCTGAATTGAGCGATGCCAACGTTACTACGATTAACGTAGGAGCAAAATGGTTGATTAAGAGTTGCCTTAATTGTTACTAACGAAATTGTGCAAATTTTACAAAAATTTAATAATGGGGAAAACCTTCTTAAATTTTTATTCTGGGTTAGTCGCACTTGTATCATACAATACTAAGATTTGACGAATGTCAGTAATGACATTTTTTTAAAATAACTTTCGATGCCCATAGTTACTAAATTCGTCTGTATAGCATTTCCACATTAATAGATAGATAGACTGCAGAATAAAGCACTCCGTTTCCTCAGAATTGAAGAATCTCTGAAAGCTGGCATTGTTCCACTGGAGCACAGGAGGAATGTTGCCTCATTTTGAGTGTTCTACCGACATAGTTTGCTGCAACCATCCATTGAGTTTTTCAGTTTTGGTATGACTATCTTTCGCACGTATTCAAACAGGAGAAAAAACAACCAAAATCATAACAAAAATACCCTTATCATTGTTCATTCCATCATGATCAAAGATACATGCCTTTCAACCTTGATGCTCAATTCAATAATCTAATTGAAAAAGGGTTCTTTCTTCATTCACAGCATTGTACTTGTAAGTACATTTTTCCACTTTTCACTAAATATACAACAATATGTTGAGTTGAAGTCTAAAATTACCATTTTTTATTTTCCAACACAATTAATGTTTAACACATTTATACAATCATACATTTCTTATCCAAATAATCTCCAATTTGATTTTTATCACGACTATCTTTGAAATGTATACGTACAGCGAAAATACATGCAAAACGTCAATGTTAACATTCTACCCACCCTTGATCATGTTGATAGTCAATTCTGCTCTAATTAAAAAAAGAAGTTTCTTCTATCTTGAAAACGTTATTATACTTGATTCCACAGTACATTTTCCACTTTTTATCTTGGTATCCAAACAATTTTCCTTGCCCTATGTTGAAAGTTTGAAAATACCCACCCGTTGATGTCCCTCATTATACATACTTGATTCAAATTCTGCTTGATGGTAGCCTTGAATAACAGTAATTACATTCTAAGTTTGATGTACATAAATGAGACGAGGCAAGGATCCCGAAGTCAAAGTATATATGGAAATCTTTTACAAATGTTCCATTATTATAGATGTTTCCAGACTGATCTATTTGACGCGCAGTTGCCATGCAAAATAGTTGCCAAGTTGTCGGGGTGCAACAGTTATTATAGTATGATAAAGCAAGGTTACGTTTAGTTTAAGAAGCTGTTCGACATAACCGGTGCACATACCGGGATACCCCCGCACACATGTACTACATTTTTAAAGTTCTTTGAAGCCACACAGGCAATTTTGTTGTGTAGGGAATGAACGTAAATAATAAATAGCGATAAAAGTCGTTCATCATAACAAAAATATTCACAAGAAAACCAGAGAATACCAGAGGAACCGTTGATATTGCTTATTGCAGCGGGCACGCTCTATCCAGCAATACAGCCACTCGCCCAATCGAGCGTACCGCTGCATGAGCAGTACGCTCGATCGGGCGAGTGGCCCCGACTGCACTACAGGAGGGGATATTTTTTCATAGGAATCATGGGACCCAAGCAGAGACTGACAGATGCATAAATGTTGCATCGGATGGATGCAAATCTGTTAAAATGAACATCAGGAAAACCTTTTTTCTTGAGACACATATGTGGCTGTCCAACCCATTTTGCGATACATGTCAAGGTCGTAATTTACTAAAATTGATTTTTTGACAGATTCACAATCCTTGTGCTTACTACAAAATACCATCAAAGTTTCATTTCAAGAAAAGGATAGGAAATGTGAAATAAATCTGCATATTTTTAAGACAATCAACAAAAAATATAGGGCTTACTGATCTTTGAAAGCGTTTAACTCAGTTATACGTTTTACTTCCTGACAACCTTTGACAGACCATAACTTGACATCTGGAAATTGAGTGAAGTTCATTAGGCATAGGCGTCCAAAAACATTTGCTCGCCCAAGTGATATTCGCTAACCCTATCAAGAAAACTTCGCTCAAATGGGAAGCGACATTCGCTTAATAAATTTTAATAAATGTTTTTGGACACCAAGCCTTAAGGAGTCATTTTAATCCTTAAGCATGCAAATAATTAAAAAATTGAAAATGACAAGAGGTGGCATTTACGTGGGGTTTTTTTTTTGGGGGGGGGGATGGACGGTCACATATACTCATATTGATTTATGTATTTACCTTGAGATCTGTGCCTTCTGTAGTAATCTGAAGGAATGTATTTGATGGCGAATCCGCTGCACTGAGACTCATAGACAGACATGGGTCGCAGTAATAACTGTTAGGGTCTTTATGGGGCACAAGAAGAAACTGACAGGTGCATAAATCCTTTTTTCATGTATTTACCTTGAGATCTGTGCCTTCTGTAGTAATCTGAAGGAATGTATATGATGGCGATTCCGCTGCACTGAGACTCATAGACAGACATGCGTCACAGTAATAACTGTTAGGGTCTGTTGAAGGTATCATGGGGCACAAGAAGAAACTGACAGGTGCATAAATCCTTATTTTTATGTACACTTACCTTGAGATCTGTACTTTCTGTAGTAATCTGAAGGAATGTATTTGATGGCGATTCCGCTGTACTGAGACTCATAGACAGACATGGGTCGCAGTAATAACTGTTAGGGTCTGTTGGTGCATAGTCTCTGTAGAACACCTATAGAGTGAAAATTTGAGAACAAAAATCATACAATAGGTTGTTGGAAGTTAAATCAACAAAATTTAGGCAAAAATCAACTGTTTTATATATGGAGCTGAAGGTCCAGTTATAGCAAATAAGGCCAAGTAACAAAAATAACCAGTTGATCGTCCCCTCCGTCACCAATTTTTGACGCCGCACCAATTTTTTTGTTATTTTTTTTAAAAACCCCAAAACAAAACAAAAAGATCAACAAAACACTATTTAATTTGTATTGATATGTGGACAAGATCCTCATTGCACTTTAATAACTTAAAAAATACCATACTATCATCTTCAAATATGTTATGGTGGCCATCTTGGTCATGGTAACCATCTTGGAAAAAATAACAAAATAACAAATAATAAGGGCCTCCCTCACCAATTTTTGCACAGTGGCTATGTAAAGATGACTTTTGTGAGGGTTTTTCTCAGAGATGCAGTTGCTTGTAACTGTGGGATAACAATATTTTTGTTATAGTAAAAATTCAAAAAATTGTTTGCATCTGGTTTGCATACAGAAATTTCAATGCACACTGAATGCAGCTTTACAAACGAATTTGGTTAATCAAGCGTTGAAATGCGGGAATTATGCAGACACAGATATGCCGTCAAGGTAATCAAATTTGATTAAAAATTTGATTAAAAAATGCCAGTTTTTCATTTTCATGAAAACTAATATGGTGGCCCTATTTCTTTATTTCAGTATGTTGAAGTATGCAAAAAATGTTTTACCATGTGCAAAAACTTAAAAATCAATGGGGCAAGTACATAATGATCTACTTTTGTGAGCTTTCCCTATACTCTGTGTGGTAAATCGGGTGGGGTGAAATTTTGGGAAAAATATGTACTTTTTGAAATGCCTAAACCTAAAAACCTAAAATGACCTATTTTCTAATGGTAGATTCATTATCAGCATAACTAAATCTACGAGATACACTCCCGGTCAAAAGTGTTTGCTCACCCTTAAGCGCACCCTTAAATACGGACAAAAACGTAATTATTATATCAAATGACCAAGACTCTGAAAAAATTCATGTTTTTAATAGGTGCTTAATGTATCCAATATAAGTAATTCATGTTTCCTGTTTTCCTGTATTATCATGTATAAATGTAAAATATAAATCCGAAAAAATATGGCCAAATGATGAACGGATCTCAAGATATGACTGGTTAAAGGTTTTGTGCGCAAACACTTTTGACCGGGAGTGTACTGCATTTATGAGAAAAACCCTAAGGAGTGCATAATAAAAATTATGTTCCTGGTTGTATTTCTTCTTGGTGTTCTTTAAAACTTTTTGATACCCCATTGTACAAAACATATCTCATCTTACCTTAATTTCATATGAGGTTGTGCCAGCCTCTGGTACAACACCAAATTTCACTATACCAGTCGGTGGAATATTGTGAATATTTTCTGATGTACTCTGATCGTTATAATCGACACGTGATGTCACTTTGACGATTACACCACGGATACGTTCTGCTTCTGTTAACGGACTGTCATCGATATGGGTAACAGAAACCTGTGAAAAATGATATTAAAGAATCAAATATGATTGCTGGTTTTGCTGATATATTTGGGGCATACAGAGATGTGGCGTTCCATTTTTCATGAGGAAGCCTTAAACGTAAGAAGCATTTTCACTATTATAAAAGATCCTTAGATATACATGTTGGTCCCTTTTTCTAAAAAAAAAATAGGTTTGTTTTTCAAAAAATAGGCCGATTTCAATCAATCAATCAATCAATGACATAAGTACTTGCATAACATGCATACCCCATGAAGGAGACTATTCGTACAGGGGACCCACAGCTTATCGTGACTGTCTGACCATGGAGCAAGTAGAGTAAAGTTTCTTGCCCAAGGAAACAAGGAGACAAAAACCGCCAAGCCCGGGGCTCGAACCCACAATCTCTGTATTACGAGACCCCGTGCTCTAACCGCTCGGCCACGCTCCCCTCTTGTGCAATGATTCTGCCAAATGTTTTCCAAGATTCTAAAATAGTTATTTTTGTAAAATCAAATGGAATGAATTATATTTTTGATGTAGTATTTTTTTATTTGGATGTTATTTTCACCATTGTGCACAAACCGCCTGATGAAACCTGGTTTCTATCAGATGTATTCAGACACAATCTCTCAGATTTGGATACTCCGTATCAAAATTCTGATACCCGTATCCGAATTTGGATTAAAATCAGCTGAAACAGGATATCAGCTGAAATTAATATTCAGCTTCGCCGCGCACCATGCATACCGGTGTGTATAAAAGTCAATAACATTATCATCATTTGTCATCTAAATTATAAGAAAGTTTTGGCCAGATTATTTTGCCTTTTGTGATAAGAAGCTATCAGGACATGTTTCGAAGCTGTCCCGCTGGAATTGCACAGATGGAAATGACATTTCCACAGATAGATTTATCATAAATGCAAGAAAGATGTACTTGCCAGTTTGCGCTATCGATTTGTTTCCTGCGCCACGACAGGTGTATCAGAATTCGGATACCCCTCCATATCCTAATTATCACAATTTGGATACAAAATGTACCTGGGTATCCAAATTTGGATACGTATCCAAATTGTGAGTTCCACCGAACTGCATGATCTATGGTGGTATATATCTGGTTTTCATAGGTTTTAAAACAACATTATCAAGAAAGATTTACACTCAAAAAAACTTCTCAAATTAAGAATTTAGATTCTAAAAAAAGGTGATCCTGAATTTTCCATTTTGTTGGTCGGTCGGGAAATGGCAATCAAACAATTTTATTTTCTTGGCCTAATTTCATACTTGGTCCAGGAATTCCCTGTGACCAACAATTAGGTATGATAATCACAAAATTCACAGTGTTTCTAGATATAGTTTCTAAAATTTTAAAAACGACATTCTAATTACCTCATTGTAAATTGGATTTGAAATACATGATAAAATACTTAATTCCCCGTAGCTTAAAAATTTAAACTACCATAATGTTACTTGTCCCAAATAATATAACTTACTTATTGGTATATTAATATGGTTAAAACAATTTTAAATTAAAACAATATTTTACCTAAAACAAAAAATAACTTCATCATATTTTTGACAATTTTTAGAAAAAACAACAAATTCTGGAAAGTGCTGACTCAGCTGGTTAACAATGATACAATCTACAACATTTTGCTGACCCCATTCTTACTGATTTTGAAAATTTGAAAAGTTTTCTCTTAAATTGACACTCAAAGTTACACATTCCGAACCAATTCTGAGTGCTCTCCCCTCCAAGATGTGAATTGATCTAGTGGTCAAATAAAAGCACTCCATTATTAATATTTTGGCAAAAATCAACTGTTAAAAGACTGTCGGGCTTTAAAGTATTTAATTAGGCTTCAAAATTATGTGTTGGAACTGTCAAATTTGTTTACGTGATTTATTTTCTCTTATTTTCTTAAATGCTTTTTAAGGTCAATAAACAACATTTCAGCTCACCAATTGTTATTGTTTTAAATTAATATATGCATATCGCATAAATTAAATATTCATAAAAATGTTTTGAAATAAGCAGGGTTAAAATTAATTTATTGTCTGCTCTACCTTTTCCATGTGTCATATGTTTCAATTAAGGCCCATAGATCTTTAAAACCTCCAAAATTGATTTGTATGAATAGCGCCTCCTAGAGTTTACATAAGGTTAGTAATGCACATGCATTTATGGAAATGATCAGAACTTTCAAGGCTTGCGTAGCACTACCTTATCTCAGACTACCCCCCCCCCCCCCCCACACTCAGAGGGCTCCCGGGGGCTCTAGTCAGTAACTTGTGAGTTCATTTTGTGATCCAGATCAGTACCTCCCCTTGCTACCAACACACCAGGGTCAACAGCTTGTTGAAAATATAATCATATTAATAAGGCACATGATTTGCAATTCATGAGCAATTAATTAGGCAAATCAATTAACTTGTTTTGGTCTCAAGGTTTCTCTTCAAAATCGAAGTACCAGCAGCAACAGCTATAATTGGCAAGGTTTATCTACTGTTTGAAGTTTTAAACGATATGCTTGTTGCAAAAAGAATAGCAACAGCCAAAAGCATTTTCACAATAATATAAAATATAACATGTTTTGAGGGAAACTGTTGCAAAATATAATATGGTATTTGTTTTATTCCACCTTTAAAAAGTCAAAATAAACTTGGAAATAAAATTTAGCAGTCAACAAATACCATATGGAAGTTATTACTACTTTCCCCGCACATGTGTAAAACACACAAGCGCAACATGTAAATCCATACCTGCGCGACTGTACTTGAGTATTTACGCACATGTGGGAAAGTAGTCAAAAATACTTTTTATGCGTCTCGGCTATTTAAGCAATAAAAAGACTTATTAACTTAAAAATATTCAAAGAGGTGTAGTAATATACAAATACAACATGGTTTGAGGGGAAGTATTGCAAAATACTGTCCCCGAGATGTTGGATGATTGAGACTTCATCACGCATCATCCAACACCAAGGGACAGTATTTTTCAATGCGGAAGTTTTTACTACATTCCCCGTGTGCGCGGCTATATACTTAAGTATTAATGCACATGCAGGAAAGTAGTTCAAATTACCTTTTACACATCTCTGCTATTTAACCAATAAAAAACTGTATTAACTTATAATTATTGATGTAGTAATATATTTTATTTTAAATGTCTGCAGTGACAGACTACTCCTACAGTTTTGCTAATTGTTATTTCCAAGTTTGTTAAATGGTGACTGTTGCAGTACAAGTATCCAATCTACGGAGTTTGTTATCCCCAATGAAAAATCTACACCGCATGCTACATCTGATGTTCAACAACTCACTGTATCTCCTTATACAGGAGCGTACCGTTGTTGATTCGTGACAAATCCACAGTTGATATTCAAATTAACACGTTATGCACGGCACGGCGTTTACGGAAGTGCGTTTACGCAGTACACAAAAGTCCACGCACTGATCATGGCGCGTTGGGCACCTATAATACGTGCAAAAGCCCGGTGCTTGGAAAAAATTGATAACGTCAAAGCAACAAACATTTACAAATAAGCACTTTGCTTCAGATAAGTTGAATATTTCTAAAGGATGAGTAGGCCAAGTTGTTAAATCAAAAAAACATTTAGAATTGAATTCATACATTTTCAGGAGAATTTTCGTTGTTGAAAGGTATTCAAACACGCCACAGAGTTGTTCATCGCTAATCAACAACTCTGCAGCCGATGCATTGGCGTATTTTTATCACGCTCGGGTGACTAAAGCCACCCTCGCGCGATAAATATACGCAGACGCATGGATGCATCATTGTTGATTAGCGATGAACAACTCTGTGGCGTGTTTGAATACATAATTAAACCTGCCACTGCAGGATCAAAATGCGTGGACGCACGGATGCATCGTTGTTAGTTTGTGACTATAACCAAGTGGGGGGGGGGGGCACTGACATAGGAAAGTGATGATGGTATGTGTGACCCTTAAGACCCCCTTTTCATGCCTTGCCTGTAGTCCCAGTTTCTGTCAAGACTGTTTTTTCATGTTGACATATCAAAATAATTTGTTGCCAACGTTGACATGTATATACGTGTCGACAAAAAGTTGATATCAAATTGTTGGTTTTTCAAGGAAAAATGAAAATGAGCCATTTTTAAAAACGGTTGTAAATGTAGTTTTTATGAAATTTTACTTTTAAAGTTTTGTCGAATGACATAATGAGATTTAAGGTCGACATGTTGAGATATGCTTTTGACAGAAACCTTAGTCCCTAAACTCCCACTGAAGCACAATCTTTAGTTCACATTATATTTGAAAATTTCAGTTCACTTACCCTCTTCTTTGAAATTTAGTTCCCAAGACCTCCATTTCAGTGCTTCCAGAGCTCAAATTGCCCACGCCCCCCCCTAAAAAAAAGTTTTCAAGGGTCACTTTAGTTCTCTAGACCTTTTTTCAGAGTCAATCTCTCGTCCTTTGACCTACATATATCAGAAATCGGGGGCTGCACACCCCTACCAAAACCAAAGTTGAGTGATCCCCCCTCCCTCCGGTGACTAACCATTGTGAACCATGCTTGAAACACTAAATGTCATAATCTTGACAGGTAATCAGGCATCTCCCACGCAAATAATAACTAATTAGCTTCATTTCAGCACTGCTATTTGTGACGCGTTACATCAAAAGGTACAAAAGGTACAACTTGTCGGCAAACTGGGTGGCAAACCTTATTCTGAGCTGCGGTTGACTGAAATTGAAATTGATTACCGTAATAAAATTAACTCTTTGAAGTATATATTTTCAACAAATGAAATTGTTTTCTGAAAAATTACAATCTAAATGTGAGAAAATTGAGTTGTTTGTGAATAAGTCAGGTCCAGTTTTTGTTGGGTTTTTTTGCTGAAAATGTCTGTAAGACCATCACTTGAGCACCAAACATGACTATACTCTATAACCTTGAAGTATGCAACAGGCAATCAGACTCTGTTACATACAAGATTCATAGCATATCCCTTGTATTCTACAACATTGTGAAGTGGGGGTTTGCATTGTGTAAGACTAGTAATGATTGATCAGGATTGATTAGGACCAAATCACTGCGTATTAATACTTTTATACATGAATTGTTCATGATTTTGGTATTATTTTTGGTTAATTTTGTTGCTAACACATGGACAAACCGTTCTCGTAAGTTTAGTTGAATATCAGCAAGATTTGGTACATGGTTATTTTTCGAAAAAACATGGACTAACTTACTTCCCCTTATGGTCATATTGGTTTCTGTGAGTTAAACGGCTGCTTGTTGCATACTTCAAGGTTTATAGAGTACAATTTGCATGACAAATATCAGTGTATTCCAAAAATCTCCCCTGGCAAATTTGGTATCCCCGTCTTTCTTGAAAAGCATGTGTGCCAAACTTGGTGTCTATTGTGCTCATGATTATGATTTTCAAATAAAAGCCCCGTCTTCTGTGGGCCTATACTATCAAATGTTGACGAATTTTGAGTTACTCTATTAAAACATGAATACACCGTATTCAGAATAAATGTGCAATTTCGAACTTTTTATTATTGCTTTTCGATGAGCTCTATGGTATTTTTGAGTGCGAAATGGCGACACACCACAAAATAGCTTCCCATTGACTTACTGTACAAAATGGTTTCCTAAAAACATCCGAAAACTCAATAATAAAGCAACTGATTGTTTCAACACTGCCTTTTCTCAGATGATTATGATCTCTTCAAACACTTAATGATGATTAAAGTACACCATCAAGGCAAAAATTTCAAGATACTGGACGCTGAAGTAATAATGCCCCCTATCACTGCCAGCCGAATTTTGTATTACCAGAATCAAGTGCAAATTAAGGAAAACCCTCTAAATTTAACCAAATTAATCTGGAGATCAAAAATAGCATCAGAGCATCTTTAAATAAACCTAAGTTTTATAATTAGAACAAAATATTGACCAAACATATTGCCCTTCCATACGTTTTGAAGTTCTCATTTTAGAAGGGCAGACAATTTTGCCGATTTTAGAAATGCCGGATTGTGAGTGCTAGTTATTTAGTGTAGTGCGCCCTTAAGGTGTCTGGTCCATAATAGATCTGACTGACATTTTTAAGTATAAATAGGCATGACTAATATTTTATCGATGTAAAACCGATTTTTAAAATAAAAACTGGGGTCACCGGACTCGTTTTTTGCATGCGAGGCAGTTTCAAAATAGCATTTTTGGAGCTTTGGGAGAAAAATTAGTACAGGGGTCTATGGGAAAAAATGAGAGAAAGTGTGACATTTTTTGGCTTCAAAACACTATTCTGCGTATACTGCGCATGCGTGTTGCTGCACTTGCGAAATCAAACAAAGTGCGTACCAGTACATGTGGACCAGACACCTTAAACATGCTCTCCAGTCATACCAAAAACTCAATTTTGATTTTTGGCCCCAACATTTTGGCCCTTTTGATGTATTGCGTCACATATTCTTATTATGGTGACTAAGCACTCCTTACCACGTTTGAAAACCTAAATGTGAGGACCTTGACAGCCAATCAATTATCTCCCCCTCAAATAATAACTAATTAGCTTAATTTCAGCACTGAAAATAAGTTCATTATTTCATAAAATGAGCTCATTACGTACGTATTTCATATCTACATAAAATAGGTTAAAGCCACTAGCCAGGATCACAAAAGTCAGTTTTACTTTCCTCTATACCTAAACTGCTTTTAAATATTTTTTTTTCAAACTCTACTCATGAGCGGCAGGTCAAATTGCTTTTTTTTTTCATTATTAAACACACCTAAACAAACAATGCAATTTGTGGACTAAAACAGCCCAATGAGTACACGCTACACATTGCAAAGGGGCAATGAGGATAAAGTGCCTTGCTCAAGGGCACAACATGTTGACACAAGCAGGGCTCGAAGTCAAAACCTATGGATTAAGAGACAGGCGCCTGCCCTATTCCACTCAGCCACATATGTGCCTCCTTTTCTTGCATTTTTAGAAAATGATGCCAAATACCAATTCATATGATTCTTTTTGCTCCAAATTTAATTCTTGCATCAATAAATTATCACTCATGCCGATTTTTACTAGAACATTTTGGGCAGACCTATCATGGACCATACACCTTAACCCTAATATTTTTGACCACTTTTAATTCTTTGTTTTAAAACTGTCTCCTCAGATATTTTAAAGTCAAAAATCACAGATTTCCACCTGAATTCGAACCCGGTACCCCTCGCTTCCCAATCCGATTATCACTATGTCAAGCCACTGAGCAGGCGCTGCCATGGCAGCGATTTCATGGTCATAGCTAACTCGGGTCTATGATGTATGTATTTGGACTTAGGCGAATTTCTTAACTTTGTGGAATGGGATATTGTGAGATTCAGTGGGGTTAGGGTTAATAAGAGCACAATAAATCAGCTCATTGTGTCATTAAATAAGGTTATTATTCCATACTTACATAAGCAGTATAAGGCAGTCCAGGTTTAAAGTTCTCAGGATTTCCCGTAACCTCCGTGACCTTGATTGGATATTTACTGATGCCCAGTGATGAAGCGCCCTCTTGCACCACGCTGGTAAGAGTTTCAGTGACTTCCGCTTTGAAATCCAGATTAACCGAATTATAGATTGTATCAAGTTCAATGTCAAAGACGGTTTCAATTTCTTTTTTGGTAAAACGGATGTCTCCAGTACCATCAATCTGAAGAAAGATAAAAAAAATATTAAAAACCAAGCTTAGAGAAAATTAAAACCAATCTTAGAGAAAATTAAAACCAAGCTTAAAGAAAATTAAAACCAAGCTTAAAGAAAAATAAAACCAATCTTAAAGAAATTTAAAACCAAGCTTAAAGAAAATTAAAACCAATCTTAAAGGAAATTTAAAACCAAGCTTAAAGGTGTAGGATCCGATCACATTCTCATCCCCCGGCTCAACTGGAAGTTGTTCATTTTTTGATGTCAAACTTATAAAAAGCCCATATGTTTCTTCTGCATTATGTGATGCACCACCCAACCATAGAGATCTCCGTAAGAGAAGATATTGTGTGTATCCCATCATGCATTGCTTCCAGTGGGATTGTTTCTATGGGAAATTATGCGAGTAGTCAGTGATGATATGCCCATAAATCAAAGTTAATTGTTGTAATGTTGTATTTTGGGCATGTTTCATCACTATAACTACTGACATGACTTCCTGTACAAAATGTCCCATAGGAAGCAATGCATCATGGGATACACACGATATCTTCTCTTTCTCTCCGTATTGCATGAACAAACAGGGGGTACCTAATAATGCATTGGTGAAGGCAATGAACATTCAGAAAATCAGTTGTTAAATTGGACAAATCAATTTCTAGAGCTTCATACTGGTGCGATCAAAGTCCAGCTATTTCATCATCGCTCGATATACACAGTCTTTTTACATGCTACGGGAAGTGCGCTTTATTTAAAGACTGCCTATCAAGCGATGTAGCAGTAATGAAATCGTTGGACTCTAAAAACATCATAGAAATTTAAATTTTAAGTCAAGTTAAATCAAAACGCTTCAAGTTCTTGAT
>JXSR01S016223.1:9847-31111 GCA_000969725.1 Ophiothrix spiculata | reverse complement strand
AACTCAAGTTAATGTTTGGTACCCCTACCCTTCACGTTTATCTCAACCAATCTTTAAGAATAATGTTCGAAACTGTATGAGATAAATATAAAACGGACTAATTTTACCCCCTTACTTCACACAAACAAATCGTAAGCATATATCGCTATTAACAAAAAAATCCTTTCGATTACTACAAATAATGATTGCGTAAGGAGACATCGCCAAATCGTTATTTATTTATGGCCCTACTGATTTCCTGAATGATATACGCCCCAATGGTCCACGTAGCCATGCAGGCCTAGACTGATTAAATATACAGCAGATTGGCATGTTGTTGGCTCATGGTTAGTATGACCTGGGAACAATCACTTTGTTTATGCAGCTACGGTGATAAAAGGTATGGACGAGTACACTTTGCATAGGGGAGTTCTAACGAGTGGAATGCCAAGGTTTTCGCAAGGGCGGTTATATCAAGTTAATTTTTGATGTGAAATAAAGTTAAAAATTCATGATTATGTATTCTGTATAAATTAGATTCCATTTCATAACACTTTTAAAATTATTTTCAGTTTCAATGCCAAGTTTATATAAATTAACCGGGGGTGGGGGTGTTACTTCAACAAAATCTGTCCGTACTGTAAGCTTCTGATGAACTTTTTGGAAATTTGACTATCTCATTATTTTTGACTCAAAAACCCATTCATCAGAATACTAATTTTGACAGAAAAGCATCAGATTTTAATAAAATGGGGTGCTTTTTTAGCAAATTTCATAAAATACACCCATTTTAATAAGAAAATTGGACATGGTCATTTGTGATGAAAACAACCTACGCACATACCATGTCAATGTGGCTTCCCCTCCCCCTCCACTCCCCTCCCCTCCCCCATAAATATATAGGTTTATTTGTTATTAAATCATTTCTCCCCTGAAGGACAATATGTTTTTGTAATGCAACTAATTTCATTGAAACACTAAAACCCGGGGGGGGGGGTACCCACAAATGGAAGTGACGTACGAGTGCCACCTCGGAAGTAGAAGTCTTTCGGTGACAAATTGGGTAAAAAAATGGGGTCTTTCAGTGATAAAATGAAAAAAATGGGGGGTCTTTGGGTGACATCACCAGAAAGTAGGGTCCTTCCGGGTCAAAATGGCAAAAAATTTGTGAAATTTTCGACGATATTTGCGAAATTTTTGACGATTTTTTTCGAAAAAATTACATCAAATTAAGAAAATTAGAAAATGGTACGATGGGTCTTTGAGTAACAAAGGTTGTTTTAGTGACACGGAAGTTTAAAAAATAGGGGGTCAACTAGTGACAGTTGGTAATAAATAGGGTGTCTTCTGGTGAGAGTGAGCCAAAAAAGCGGTGTCTTTTTGGTGGCACATGGCGCGTACTAAGGCCCTTTTTCGGACCTGACCGAAACCAGGTCGGGAATTTTTTTGGAGCTATTTTCGGGTTCGGTACGGTCCGGGAAAAAAATTACCGGGGTCGACCGGGTCGGGGAAATTTCACTCAGGGTCGGGGAAAATTTACATTCGGTCCAGGAAACGCAAAAGGTTGTTCGGGGTAAAAATAAAATAGAGCAACAATCATTTTTTCGTGATCGGTTTTAGCTTAAATCGTAATCCTTGTCAAACTCCATTTTAATGACTTGAAATTCGGGGTCGGGAAAGATATCGATCTTGTTCGGGAAATCATGATAATTGCCAGTCCAGTCTAGAAAAAATCCTTTCGGGTCGGGTCGGTCGGGGCAAGCTAAATTTTTATTGGGCCGGGCAGGTCGGAAAATAAATTGTCGGGGAACGACGAGGTCGGGGTAAGAATTTTTCTAAAGATAAATGAGTCAATTATAAATCACAGGTAAATTCAATTGCTAGCATTTTTTATAGTTACAAATTTGTCTTTTAAAAAATTACGTATTATTAATAAATAAATATTCTCAAGTTCAGTCATTAATTTTTTTCTGCACCGTACATATATTTACGAAATATAATTCCAGCTGAATAATAAATCTCGAACATATTCTTATATTTTGAAATGAATAAAAATATATTTGCTCGCTTCTATTATCGATCAGAAAAATCACCCCTCGAAAAATTATAGAATACTTTCCCTATTTACACTGGTCTTTACACCCATGTGAACAGCTGAGAATTAAAGAGGCACACATATAGAGCTTCTTTTTGATACGAATACCAGATGAGTGGACTCCAATTTAAAGATTACATAACAGCATTTTCACAACTTTGCCAATTTTTTGGGTCTCCCCTATTGAACTACTGCACTGTGGGAGGACCCAATCAAGTATTCCAATACAAGCTATTGATATGGTAATGAGGCACTGTGGCTACGTAGGCAATGCTTGTTATTGTGTTCAGCTTTCAGCACAGTTAATAGTGTGTGTATGGAGTCAATAAAATACGCAGGCGTGACCCCAGTACTGCTCACAGATTGGTTGGTTTAGTATAGTGCCTGTAGTTAACGCTGCATGTACACAGTGTATGGTTGTTGTCTTCGACTGCCTGGTATATTACACACTCGTCTATACTGTTAACGCTGCGTTTTATACATTGGCATCGACATCAAGGCGTTTCTGTTGTACGTTTTACTGTGCATGATTGTCACGGATCAAAAATGTAAGTATATGTTGCTACGTTTTTTCGTTACTGAGTTAAATTTATTAGAACGGAGTTGTTTTTACGCAATGATATTCCGGTTTCAATAACAGGGAGTGGCGCAACAAATGTGATCCAAAATGGCTGCGCCTTTAGTTTGCGAAATACTTTACATGACCACCACTTTGTATGGTATATCTCTATGTTGATTCTAACTTCAATTCCAATCGCCATGTAGTGTAGCGTATTGACTGTTTCGAACATTGTACATCTACTAGTTTAGGGGTGCTGAGAAAAGTTGTGCACAAAACTTTGTAGGGGAATTTAACTCTGAACACCACATAGAACTTGTATGACACTGCCTGATTCATCAATATACACAAGATTCATCACAGTGGTATAATCAGTGTGTATGAGCATAGGTATGAGTAATAATCATTACTGGGAAATTCCTTTTGTACTCAGTGTGTGAGGAAGTCTATTAGTGTTGGATGTAAACAGTACAGCATGCATGTGATGTGTGGACTCATGTTTACTTATACCTGTGTCAAATTTTAACCTTGATCATGTCTTGCTAAAACTGTAATTTTTGTGTTTCCAGTTAGAGTCAGGGTTATAAGACAAGGTTATGGTGGGAACTGGGCCAGGGGGATTTATAGAAAATTAGTATCTAGTGTCTGAACTCAAATCACAATGCTAATAAATGTAATGCTAATTATAACCACTGATTGAGTCGTAAAAAGTGAAATCAATAACCCAATTTTCCTAAGAAGAACAATCTGTGGTATAATCCTCCAATTTACCATCCCTCAATAAATGCCAGCACATAAGGAGCTGTTAAATATTCATGAGGTGTTTTTTCCTGGCTGCTGTCAAGAGTGACCCTGTGAAAGTCGTTTATGCGGCACTTTTAGTTAGCTGCAGGTCATATCATGCATATTGTTATCGTGCATAACTTCACATGCTCAGTTCATGGTTCACACAAGTGGGATAGGCCATTTAGTTTCTCGTATGTATGGCAACTCAAACTTTTTGACTACACAGACTGACTTGTGAATTTATAATTTGCAAACCTGTGAGTGGTGAATTTTTCTGCCAAGTTTCTCGCAACAAGTTCTGTGTTATATGAGTTAAGGTATGTTTTGCATTTTAAGAGCGCTTAAATTCCGTAGCTTCTTATTTTTATAAGTTTAAAGATTTCTAGATAGGTTTTCATGTGATAGAGATGACGTGCAAAAATATAAATTATCCAGATTTTAATTTTGCACATTTACACATGTCACAAAATTTATATTCCGGGCAAGATTTGGTATATATAAATGTTGAAAAGTTTTACAATTGGGCATCCGAAATTTTATTTTGTACATTCACAATCCTCGTTATAGATTTAAATTCCGGCAATGGTGAATAAGCTTGAAATTGGGCTCCCAGGTTTTAATTTTCGCATTAATAATCATCACAAAATTAAAATCCGGTGGCAAGATTCGGTACGTAAAAAGACAGACTCTAAAATGGGCACCTGGATTTAAATTTTGCACATTCACAAACCTCATGAAATTTAAATCCCGGGCAATGTTAAATAGACTGCACAGTTTAATATAGGCACCTGGATTTTAATTTTGCATATTCGCAATCCCTACAAAATTTAAATCCGGGACAGTAATGAGTTAGCTAGCAATTGAGTGCCTGGATTTTAATTTGCTTATTCACAATCCTTACGAAATATTAATCCGGGGCAATGATGAATAAGCTTGAAATTGGACATCCGGATTTTAATTTGCGTATTCATAGTCATTATGAAATTTAAATCCAGGGCAATGATGAACAAGCTTGAAATTGGGCACCCGGATTTTAATTTGCTTATTCACAATCCCTATCAAATTTAAATCCAGGGCAGTGATGAACAAGCTTGAAATTGGGGCACCCGGATTTTAATTTGCGTATTCACAATCCCTATCAAATTTAAATCCGTGGCAGTGATGAACAAGCTTGAAATTGGGCACCCGGATTTTAATTTGCATATTCACAATCCCTATCAAATTTAAATCCGGGGCAATGATGAACAAGCTTGAAATTGGACATCAGGATTTTAATTTGCGTATTCATAGTCATTTTGAAATTTAAATCCAGGGCAATGATGAACAAGCTTGAAATTGGACACCCGGATTTTAATTTGCGAAACATTCACAATCCCTACAAAATTTAAATCCGGGTCAATGATGAACAAGCTTGAAATTGGACACCCGGATTTTAATTTGCGTATTCACAATCCCTATCAAATTTAAATCCAGGGCAATGATGAACAAGCTTGAAATTGGACACCCGGATTTTAATTTGCGTATTCACAATCCCTATCAAATTTAAATCCGGGGCAATGATGAACAAGCTTGAAATTGGACACCTGGATTTAATTTGCGTATTCACAATCCCTATCAAATTTAAATCCGGGGCAATGATGAACAAGCTTGAAATTGGACACCTGGATTTTAATTTGTGTATTCACAATCCCTATCAAATTTAAATCCGGGGCAATGATGAACAAGCTTGAAATTGGACACCCGGATTTTAATTTGCGAAACATTCACAATCCTTACAAAATTTTAATCCGGGGCAGTGATGAACAAGCTTGAAATTGGGCATCCTGATTTTAATTTGCGTATTCACAATCCCTACAATTTTAAAATCCGGGGCAATGATTAATAAGCTGGAAATTAGGCACCCAGATTTTAATCTGCGTATTCATAGTCATTATGAAATTTAAATCCATGCCATGATGAACAAGCATGAAATTGTGCACCCGGATTTTAATTTGCAAAACATTCACAATCCCTACAAAATTTAAATCCGGGGCAGTGATGAACAATTAAAATTGGGCACCCGGATTTTAATTTGCGTATTCACAATCCCTATCAAATTTAAATCCGGAGCTTGAAATTGGACATCCTGATTTTAATTTTAAAATCCGGGGCAATGATTAATAAGCTGGAAATTACGCGCCCAACCCAGATTTTAATCTTCGTATTCATAGTCATTATGAAATTTAAATCCATGACATGATGAACAAGCTTGAAATTGTGCACCCGGATTTTAATTTGCATATCATATCAATTTCAATCGTATCAATTTATTCCAATATCGCACTCAAATACACTGAACAGCCTATTTGTATTCACAATCACAAAATTTATATCTGGGTCAATGATGAATAAGCTTGAAATTGTGCACCCGGATTTTAATTTGCGTATTCACAATCACAAAATTTTTAATCCGGGTCTATGATGAATAAGCTGGAAATTGGACACCTGGATTTTAATATGCGTATTCACAACCCTTACAAATTTTAATCCGGTTCAATGGTGAACAAGCTTGAAATTGGGCACCCAGATTTTAATTTGCATTCATAATCATCACAAAATTAAAACCCGGTGGCAATATTTGGTACACAAATGTTGAACAGACTCTGCAATGGGCGCCTGGATTTTAATTTTGCACATTCACTAACCTTGTGAAATTTAAATCCAGGGCAATGTTGAAAAATGTGTAGTTTTGCAGTTTGATATATGTGACCTTCCAGCCCGTATGAGCAGTAAATGCCAGAAACTTCATTTTGCGCTACAGGTGGAAATACATGTCAAGGTCATTATTTGCTGAAATTGATTTTTTGACAGATTCACAATCCTAGTGCTTACTACGAAATACCAACAAAGTTTCATTTCAAGAAAATAATGGGAAATGTGAAATATTAAAATTGTCTTATTCTTACGACGATCAACAGAAAAAATAGGGCTAACTAATCTTTGAATGAGTTTATCTCAGTTATACGTTTTACTCCCTGACAACCTTTGACGGACCATAACTTGACTTCTGGAAATCGTGTGAAGTTCATCGAGGTGTCATTTTAATCCTCAAAGCATGGTCTTTGCAAATAATTAGAAAAGTGAAAATGACAAGAGCTGGCATTTACTGCTGTTTTGGGCTGGATGGTCACATATGGGCAACTGGATTTTACAAAATTTAAATCCGGGACAAGAATGAGTATTAAAGCTTGCAATTGGGTACCTGGATTTTAATTTGCATATTCATTTTGATTTGTGTATTCACAATTGTTACGAAATTTAAATCCTGGGCATGCAATGATGAATAAGGCTGAAATTTGGCATGTGGATTTTAATATACATGTATTCACAATCTTTACAAAATTTGTAAATTGGTTTAATGATGAACAAGCTTGAAATTGGACATACAGATTTTAATTTGCATATTCATAGTTCTTAAGAATTTTAAATCCGGGGCCAATGATGAATAGTAAGCTTACCATTGTCACTATGTCAAGCCACTGAGAAGGCACTGCCATGGCAGTGATTTCGTGATCATAACTAACTCCGGTCTATGACATACCAGGTGAGTCAAAAAAAGTGCAATGATTAGATGGAAGCCATATTGTAAAAACAAAAGCAATTTCGAATGATTATTTCTAAATAGAGCATGCATTTACCTTTCAAATGGTGAAAGAATGGTGAGGATTGATAAAGGCATTGCAAAGTTATGCTTACTTCAATATTATGGTATGAAAACAGTTCTGTCCAAATGCGGCATTCCTCGTCAAACATGTAAGTACCAATATCTAATTGAATTTACTGCTTCAGTGATCTGAAGACTATCTCAGCCAGGTTTACTTACGTATCATCAACAACCACATTGTTCCAGGTCTCCGCAGGTCATTACAACAACAGAATGGACCATTTCGCAGAGTGTGGTTTATGCAAGGTGGTGTTCCTGCTCACTGTGCCTTACCCGTACCCAACTGCCTACAAGAGTTGTTTGGCAATCATGTGGTTGGAATAGGACATCAAGTTGAATGGTCAGCCAGAAGCCCCGATCTCTCTCCACTGGACGTTTATCAATGGGGTACAATTAATCAAAGAGTTTACAGAAAGGGCCCTCCTGTCAATCTTCTACAGCTGCGCATCACTGAAGCCTTTATTTAACGAGATCAGGCGCGCCAGAAAAGCAAGACGTGCTTAAACATGGAAACAAAAGTTCAAAGACGTGTCAAGCTTCAAGGATGCCTTGTCGACGCACCACCTCGCATAAACCACACTCTGTGAAATGGTCCATTCTGTTGTTGTTGAAATAACCTGCGTAAGGAAACCTGGCTGAGATAATCTTTAGATAACTGAAGCAATAATTTCAATACGATATTGGTACTTACATGTTTGACGAGAAATGCCGCATTTGGACAGAACTGTTTTCATACCATAATATTGAAATAAGCATATCTTTGCAATGCCTTTATCAATCCTCACCATTCTTTTACCATTTGAAAGGTAAATTCACGATCTATTTAGAAATAAACATTATTTACTTGAACTCGCTTTTGTTCTTACAATATGGCTTCCATCTAATTATTGCACTTTTATTGACTCACCTGGTATTCGAACTTTTCTTAACTTTTCAGATTGTGATATTTTGTTGTTTGGTAGGGTTAGGTTTAGGTCACCATGTCCTTCTACTCTTCGTCTGGTTTTCCCTCCGTCTATCCGTAACAAACATGCATTCCTGGAATGTAAGGGCTGTGGTATAAAGAATTGCCCAAACACAACAAATCAGGCCGGTTTTGACAGGCACGTGACAGACCTTGACCACTAAAAAGTGTTAAAAGGGTCATTTGAGGTTTAATTTCTAATCTAACTTCATTACATGGTTACAGTTGCAAATCTTCAACTCTTGATGGGGTCAATTCAAGGTCTTTCAATGTCAAAGGGTCATTTGAGATCATACTTTCAAAAGATGATATGTTGACCCAAGGTCATCCAATGGCATTTCAAGATCACTGCAATAACTTCAACTCCACAAAATAGGGGAAGGGAAAGTCTAGCATATACCAAGATTATTGGGGCCGTATTTTTCACTCCGAGTCTCTGCTGAGATGCAGAAATCCCTATTTTTGTTGGCCTAAACCCAACCTGACTTGTAGAACAGAATGTCTTTATCCCCATCTTGACCTAACCTGATACATTGCAAGCGTTAAGCCAAGATGGACCGACTCCTACCGAATCAAGCGGACCCGTCAAGATTGGTTGACAAACCTAGATATACTGCCAATCCTGGACCAAAGTATTCTTTGCCTGGACGTAGACCAATGCATGGCTTACACAAGATACTAAATTCTGAACCCATGTGATGACTTAACATGGTTGTACAATCATAGCCCGAGGGGGCTACTTACCCATACTGTTGTACACATGCGTGAACAAAAAAACACAGAAAAAGGGGGGTATTTTTGTCAAGAGGCACTGTCTGTACGTTTTCCTGTTTAGGGGTCAGAAAACACTGATTTCCAACAAAAAGGGGTATATTTTCGAAAAACGTGTTTGGGGGTAATTTTTTATACTTTATGCAGGGCATAGGGTTAAACTTGTTTAAGGGGTGTTTATTTAGAAAAACTTGTTAAGGGGGTAAAATGAAAGGAATAACGGCGTGAAGTCCTTGTTTAGGGGTCATTTTTTAAGCTACTCGAAAAACGTGTTTAGGGAGTATTTTGAAAACCTTTGTTCACGCATGTGTACACCATTATAGCTAAGTGGCCCCCCTGGGAATCATAGCAAGTCATCACCGAGTTGCCGTCCAGGCAGCGATTTTGTCCACGCATGCATATTTAGTAATCTTGTCTAAGTTAGATGAAGTATTGGGATTTTAAGCATTTTCATGATTTCAATTTGAGATTTAACTCAGTTATATTATAATAGTATTGTTTCTCACCATTTACAACCCTAAACGATTTCTAACTTTCCCGTTTTTAGCAACCCTATGCACCATATAACCCTAACCGATTTATTTGTTCTGTTTTCAGCAACAGATAGGTGACTTTTAGCATATATCATAAATTCTTATTTCAAACCTACATCTACATCATGTACATTGATTTGTATGTTCCCAACAATATTCACAGCATACCAATTTTTTCGAACCTCAATCATTGTCAACTTTTTGAAGTTTCCCAGAGTCTGCTTCATAGCAAGTTTTGTGGTATGGTCCATGTCATGAGATGGCCACAGTTGGTTTATGACTCACTCAGAGGTCAACTTGTAATGTCGTTTATCAGCATTTAGGCAGTGTAAAAAATATGATGTTTAGTGTCCTTATATTAACTCTTTTCAAAAATAAGAAGTAGAGGAAGAATTTCATTATCATCCAAAATTTGACTCTCAAATTAATTTTGGATGAGAGATTATGTGGAAAACGTTTTGGTACGTATACACATTTTCAAATTCTTATGTACATAAATATTTACGTCATGACCTATAATACTCACAACCCCCCCCCCCCCCCCCCCCCGGCATTGTTTTTTAGTTTCGTATACTTTCGTGTGCCCCAGTAGAGTTACAAAGAAGCAAACTTGAAGTGAAGTTTGCATTTTTTCAGATGCCAATTAGTAAATAAGTTGAATACAAGGCCTCACAAATAATCAAAGTTGTTTCTCGTCCCCTCCCTCCTCACTATACTACCTCCCTTCTCACATTTTGGTGCTTCTTCACTTTTTTTTGGGTAAAAATGCTAAAAAGGTTTTAAAAATTGAGCTGAATCGTTCAAATATCAAGACACTGCTTTCCTTTTTAAAGGATTCTTTAAAATGTTTGATGTTTATATTTAACGTTGACGTTGAAACTCTCATCAAACCAACATCTATCCATATCACATAGAGTTAAGACAGCAACTGAATGTGCAGTCAACATCTACATGTACCAAGGGTAAACCTGGATCGTCCAGGCTCTCCCCAACCTTTAAAAAAATAAAAAACTCCTCCCTTCCTCCACACATTTGAGAAACCTTTGGACGAGAAACAACTCATTTTTTATGTGGCCCAAAGATATCTAAAACTGAAAAAATCCAGGAAAAAATTAAGGGTTCGGGCACACTAAACATAATTTATTAATTAGTTTGCCTTAAAAAGGGCACTGTTTATGGACATAAACTGATTTACGGTTCAACATTTTATTTTTTGACATACAGAATTTTGGAATTTAATTTAAACTTTCAGAAGTTTCATGATTTTATGTTGAAAAAAGGAAGTTAATGAAAAAAAATTATTGTAATTTGAAATAATGGTAATCTTGTGCAATACTATCAAAGCTGAAAAACCATGATGGAAAAGAACTTTTCTCTGCTTCAATCATTCGGTGAAAACTAGCCTGTAAAAAATAAAAAAATCAAGACAACAACCTGTTACTGTACACCATACAGTTAAAATGAAAGAATGTATTGATCTTGGATTTTGAAGCGTTAAGTCTAGAATTTAGCTCTTGCAAAAGCTTACAAAGTTGTTTCATGGAACAGTCACATGCCAGTCACACAAATCAGCTGAGGAGGTACTAAATTAGCCCATAATGGTAAACACATCTACACTGAAACACTGACAAACTTGAACTTGAGATAATTATGGGGAGTACAACATCTTTGAGGGGAAAA
This sequence comes from Ophiothrix spiculata, assembly GCA_000969725.1. NCBI lineage: Eukaryota > Metazoa > Echinodermata > Ophiuroidea > Amphilepidida > Ophiotrichidae > Ophiothrix > Ophiothrix spiculata. The sequence continues at coordinate 20,041 of JXSR01S016223.1, read as the reverse complement.
TTAAGATCTGTACATAGAGAGATAAAAAAAAATTGGTTCCCGTGTTTTTATGCCAATCTTAAACCAAGAAACAAGTTATCCAACATTTTTACTGGCATGCCAACAAACAACCATAACCAAACCAAGGCTATATGCATTGGCGACTTTCCAAGAGTTTCCCTACCAATGGCCTCATTATGCGTGTCTGGCAGTGTGGAGCCGCTCCCTTGATCATGTGACCATCGATCACACCATATACGGAATTTGTTGATAGGCTATGGTGCGGAGGTCACTAGCTATTCCGGCACATACCAATATCCGTATCGGGGGTGGCCAGTTTCCACAATTTCTGTACTATATTTTACGTAACGTGTTAAAGAGTTAAAGGGAATTTCGTAAATACTGGAAACGTGTTCAAGATACATAATTATATTGAAATCGAGGAATAAAGTTCTCTTTTTTAAACTTCTTCCAACATTTAAATTATACATTGCTTGGTATTATAAAGTAAATTATATAAAGAACTTCAACGTTAGGTTTAACGGATAAATAATATCTAGAAAAAAATAAAAAGATTTAGTTATAATCATTTAATTTTAAAGGGTCTACCTGCATGGCAGATAGTGCGCATGTACATGAAGGGAATAAAAATCTAACGTTTACATCTCTAGATAAAGGATGAAGTACTATGCTATTTTTCCGCTTCTAGCCATTTCTTTGAAAAGGGAAGGGTGAAAAACGTGATTCGAACCAGAGACTACCATTTCCCGAACCCATGACACTGCTGAGTCCCCGTCCAGGCAGCGCTTTGGTCCCAACTATCCCATCTGTTTGAATACATTTTTGCTATTTCTTAACCCTTACTCCCAAACGCTTCAAAACTATCTAAGTCCGAATACGTCGTACAAAAATTTCCCCTGGTATTTGAACCCTTGACCATCTCATCCCGTCCCAATGTCCAGCTATGGCAAGCCACTGTAGTATGGCCTGTCATGGCAGCACTTTCGTGCCCATCTGTATCCCCGGTCTATGACGTATTTGGGGACGAATTTCTTGATTTTTGCTAGTTGGATTTTGTTGGACTGTGACGTGTTAGGGTTATACCAAGGTTTAGTGAGATTTTTTAAAGGATAATTTTTCTGTATGTTATTTGAAAGGTTCGCTCCCGCCCGTAAAACAGGGTGTTTTTTTTCCATCCCCTAACTGGTCCAAAACACATCATGGTATCACTAAATTACACTTTTGTGTTGTTATTGAAAAGAGTGAACCAGTTGTTTAAGTGATAATCTAAATGCAGAACAGATTACCTCAAATTTAAAAATCAGTTTGATGCAGAATCTTGGAATAGACTTTAATTGTTGTTTTTAATTAAATCGGCTTAAGAATTTGACTCTTTTGACACATTAAGTGGACCAAAATGACGAACAATATGATATTTATCACTGAAAAAAGATTAGTGTGATGTTACTTATAACTACACGGAATGTTGATATTTGTCATTTGATTTAATTTGGTCTTTTCACGTGATGGGTTTGTGATCCCCGGCAATAGAAAGCTTTAGGCCCTACTGGGGAGGGGGGGTTCTTACTGACAAAAAGGGTATTGTGACGGGGTGCTCAAAGGTTTGGGGTGCATTTCACTCCCCCCCCCCCCCCCCCCCCCACCGGGCTACCAGAGTTTGACTTTCAAATATATTATGATGTCATAAATGTGTGTAGGTGATTTCATGGATTGAAAAGGAAAATATCACGGTTGTATGTATCATGTACTTTGTAAATTTGCATAACAGTACGTACTCTCATACTCCCAAGTCACAATTTTATTTATCATGTTTATATGAAAATAACAATGTGGCATATGAGGAAATTATTTATGGAACCCTGACAGCGATACTGTTTTGTGAATTTAAATCAATAGTACGGTCAATTTTATAAAATCAATGACCTCAAAATAAAATTGAATGACAAGAGTCACAAGAAAATTTAACCTACTTCCTTCGATAATAATAAGTTATCCAAAAGAATGAATACATCGGAAGGGGGTACTTGCGTGTATGCTACTTGGGATGCGCTGCTCCTATTGGTTACCCAATCCCCGGACATGGGTCCCATGTACAACAAAAATCCTTAAAAATGGGTTCATAATTATACCAGATTTAACCAGCAATAAATAACTTAAGGGTTTCAGACCTTCAGTTGCACATCCCCGGCAATCATCATGATTTGAGTTCCCCAACACCTTACGGCTTCATTAAAAATACAAACGTTGTATGTAAAAGCACAGTAAAGATTAAAAGTTAACTCTGACGAAGAAAATCTTTGGTGATTAATATGAGCCCGCACTACTGCGTGGCCAGTGACTCCAAGTGACATTCCTTGATGCAAAAAAAATGATATTGATTTTTTAAAACCCTATATTTTGTTTTCGTAACCTCAGGTTGATATAAGAATAGCTAGTGGCTACAGAACATTTTATTTCCCTCCTATGGCCGAAAACATAGTTGGCCTCCAAACAAAATTTTGGCTACCAAACATTTGGTTGTGACGTCAAAATGACGAGTGACTCCAAACAAAATAACTTCAACACCAACTTGAGACCAAATAAAAATTTTGTGCTAGATTGCACATGTTATTGTATTGCCATATACATTGGACCAAATGTTTGTTACCCGTTCATATTTTGTATTCATTCCAATAACCGCCCTGGGCCCTTAACAAAGTCATTTGCCATGGGCAGCTATTTTTGAAACTGATAAACCTCAAATGCATGGTAAGAACTCTCTGAGTACAACTTATTGGTACCAAGTTTCACCCAAGAAACTTAGGTGGGCGCTTATTAGAGCATGGGCGGTTATTGGAATGAATACGGTACTTTAAATTTGATGGCAAATATTTGGTGACGTCACAACCAAATGTTTGGTAGGGAAAATTTTGTTTGGAGGGCGACTATCATGGTTTCGGCCTATCTTGCATGTGTTCAACTGTGGCTACCGGTCCAAATCTCACTAAATCTTACTGTAGAAAATCACGAAAATGTCCAGATATGTCACAGTCAGGGGTTAGAAAATCTGTTAGGGTTAATTAAAAGTCACATGACTTTAACCGATCCAAATCTCACTGTAGAAAATCATAAAAATACTTCACAGACGATTATGTGCAAGGAACAAATTGCTGCCCGGGCAACGACTCAATAGTGGCTTACTATGGGTATTACTCCCTTGGGAATTGGGAGGTCCCTGATTTGAATCCTGGTGAAAACACACATTTATCTCTAATTGCACTTAAATGTCTATGACCTCGTCAACTCTATACAACATGTACATTTTGGAGCTAATCCTGCCCTATCATGGATGGTATAATGGTATCCCCTGCCCCCCCCCCCAAAAAAAAAAGTTTTTTTTTTTCAGGTTGATTAAAAATGTAATAGCGATATTGAAGATGCCTTTGGTCAGTTCTTTTTGCATTTTATGCAGCAGAACAAAAATCTTACGGAGATTGAAACAGCTTTCCCTCTCCTACACCCATGTCCACCCACCTACCATTTGACAAGGGTTAGAGTTTTAAACAACTAGAGCTTCTAATTATAAATTATTCCAGCAGCATCCAAGTTTTGTGTAAAGTCTGCAATGAATTGTCATTTGTAGACAGTCTTGGATTTTGAAATTTGTCTTTGTCGCTTAATTTATATCCATGTATATTGTTTCACGTAGAATAAATATGTTATTTCTGTCAAATACATGCCTTTTTATTTGATCAGTGATCATGAATTAGTCAAATGGTAAACCATTTTGATACTTTTTAAGGTATTTTAATACTATTCCGTTATAAGAATTATCGATTCGCCATTAATAAGACATTTTGATAATTTTGAGGGCACTTAGTCTTTATCCGTAATAGGAATCATCAACATATAGTAAATTTACAATTCAGTATTTAAAATGCATCTTGTAAATTTTGAAAGAACTGAAAGAAGCACTTTAGAAAAACGTACAAAACCTTATAAATATGATTTCAATTCCGTTACGTTATCTATTCAGGACTTTAGTAGAAGCGTTCGACACTTCTACACAATCTATTTATAAAGCGCTACATACATAGCGAATCACTAGTCTTGTTGTTGCTCTACTAGAATCGTTCGTCTAGAAATTTTTGCTAGTCAACTGCGCCATATTGCCTTCCCTTTCCCTACCCGACATTTTGGATTCGCAGTGACTCATCACGCTCGTTATGAGTTGTCAGTCATACTGCATGTTTGACCTGGCAGACGGTTAAAGGGATATCGCATATTTGCTTGTAGGGAATGTTAACGTCCAAAGCTGATGAAACCCTGTGCGCTAATTACATGTTTTTCATTTAATTAATGGGTGTGTTGTTTTTGATTCATTATTTGGCAAAGATAAATTGAAGTGAAAATTCACATGGAAACCATAACGTGAACAAGGCGTACGATGACTTCATTTCTTTATTTGTCAATTTAATTATGACTTCATTTGCTTATTTCATGACCATTTAATTATGACATGATTGGTAATAGATAAATTTCATCAAATCTTTCCCTACATTATTTTATATTAAAATCATGATCTAGAAAAAACAATTCGCACTTATCACAGAATAATGTTTATATGTGTGTTAACAAAGCTCATAAATCGTTCACACAGTGATCAACACAACACTGTTAAAGGAAACAGCACATTGGGAAATTCCCTATTTTGTTTAATGTACATGTGTCAATGTATTAATATTGACCAAGTAATGTTTGATTGTTCATATTTTTATGGAATAATTTTTCTTAAAAATGTACGTGTAGTGTAAAAAATGGCAAGGTTACTTTAAAATCATAGGATATCGTTGATAGGAGAGTAGTCGGCAAAGGATTTTCAGTTGACGCTATTCGCAGCCTAGTTAATTTCCTGCGTGTTAGAACAGGCTGACTCTGTTTATTACACATTGATAACAGAGCCTGTACAGACAAGAGCTGTAGCACTGCAGTGTTGGATGCGATCACACAGTTTTCGCAATTTTTCTTGAAATTGTTTGTTAAAAATCGACAACATATTGTTGGAAAGAGCGAGAAATGTGACCATTTTATGGCATTTGTTTTATCAACGTTTTGGATGGGTGTTTCTGTTTATGCGGAGTATTGCGGTGAGTTTGATGTTCTTAAAAGTATTTTGGTGATTAATGTTTCAGCTGGGTGCTGGCTAGTCTTTGTTAAAGTCTTGAATAAATTGATCGAAAGTCCTCAGCTGGATACTTGGTAGTCTTTGTTGCTGTCTTGAAGAAGTTTATAGTGTTGTACAATATGTTGGGTGACCAAATCTAATTTAGAATAAGTTTACTTGTTGATAATAGTTATATTTAACTAGCATTATGGACATAACTTAGAGGACAATTAGTAAATGGCAAATATTTGTGGTGATTATGCCTTGCACTAGGGCTTAAAAACGTCAAAGATATCATTCTGATGCAAATTCCAGTTTTCAAAAAATGGATTAATGATAAGATCCAACAATTTGAGCTTTTTTGAAGTTTTTGAAAACCAAAGTTTTCAGGTGCATAGCCAGGATTGTGTACCCTTTGTGCGCAATAAATCCTAGTCCAAACGGCGACGGATGTATGTAATGTAGACTACTGCGCCCTTTTTTCGTTGTTGTCCCATTGTTTTTAGCTCTTTATTCCATTTTTTGTCAGATGTAGACCCCGGGGTGCGCTCACGCCCCTTCCGCGACCCCTGGCTAAGCAAATGGTTATACCCCAACAGTATGTGGGCTCGAAAATATTTATTATTCTGATAAAGTATATAGATTTTTTAAAAAGATAAATTTAATTTTCATACATGGAGAATTATTAACCCCTTAAGTTCAACATAATATATAGGAAGTATTTAATATAATTTTGATAATTCATCGTTGTCATAAGGTTTCATCAATGTAGGGACAAATAAATTATCCTCAATATGTTTTTTCTTTATCAAAAAATGTTGAAATATAAAATAGTAGAATTTTGATTAGCAATTCGCTTTTAGAACAGCTGTGCAGTTTTAACAAAGAAAGAAGCCGTTTACATCATGAGCAAAAATTCAGTGGAATTAAGCTCCGCCCACTCATGCGTTAACTCTGACACGTTAAGGGCTTTGCTATGTGAAAACGAGCTGCTGTGTTTACAATAACGAGCAAGACTTCTGCAGAATGATTTGCTGTTGAATAATTTGTGATGATATGAAATTAAAATGACCATTTTGTAATTATGAAAATTGCGATAATAAAGAAATACAAATTTCAACATGCTTTTCGAAATTTTGATTGATGTACATAATAAGAGCTAGATGAAATATTTAGATTCAACTATCCAGTAAAATTCTTGTCAAATTCAATATTAAAAGAAAGGTCGCGTACATGTATATCGGCATATGAAAAATTGTATTTAAAAAAAAAAAATGTACAGTATACATTTTCAAAATCTATTCAAGTCATTTTTAACTATCATGCTCATATGTAAGGGCATTCTGAAGATAATTGATTTATAGACAAGCCGAGACTTTGGTTTCTGTAGCATTGTATTTACTTTTAAGTAAATGTTAACTTAAAAAGTTAACATTTGTAAATTTAAAAATAAAATTACTTGGACTAAATATTGTTATAGATTACACATTATTTTAAATGTGTCACATCAAATTGTATTATACTTACCAAATGGAAATCATGTTAAAATCGTCATTACTGTATTGTAAGGCCTGGGTCAGACGAATGACTCCATCACATTTACTACAATAAATTAGGTGGCTGGTATAGGTGAACATAGAATTGGGATGCGAGAGGTCCCTGGTTTGAGCCCCGGTGGAAACCATCAATTTTTGACGCCCTTATTTCTGAGCCCCTTTTTGCGATTTCTACGTTTTATGATGTTTGCATCTCAGATGTTTGTTTACAGGAAGTGATTTTTTACACCTCGTTAGGGAAATGCTAACTGTATACCCACTATCTATTTCGAATGGTTTTATGAATTCTGTGAATGGGAAATTGAAAATTGAAAAAGTACCTATTTGTGGTAAATTAATGTTGGTAGACTAGACCAGCCTCAATATGCTAAAGCTTACGGTACTTGCACAGTGTGCATTGCACACCCCTTCAATCCAAAATTCTACTAGTTTGAATCTCTCTTAGTTCAAAACATAATCTTAATTTTAAAGTGGAACCCCACCCTCAACGTTTAACATAACCCTAATCATAATTCTTACCTCAAACCTTATTCTAAACGGTTTCAGACCAACATACCTCTAGATTAGGACTTATCAGTAGGGAGACTTGAAAGTTTACTTCTTGTGCCATTATTTTTAATAAGTTTTTGGCTGTTTGCATGGTATTAATTTAACTCTTTGAACCCTGATCATTCAACATGTATCTGTGGGCCAACCCGGAAGTTAAAAAACACAATATAACCTGTAAACTTACTTCGATTTTGATTTCCCTTGCTTTACTTTTTCATTTTGCAGTAATCTGAATTGTTCCAATAACCAGCATTCACAAAAGAATACTATTTATGTCGCCCAACATATTCAACATTTACGTTGAGTCTAGACTATGAGCAAAATGACCCATCAACCATGGGTTCAAGGGTTTATTGATGTCTACCAATATAAATAAGACCATTAAAAATTGTAACTACCTATGCTTGTTGGCAGACACATCCAAGTTTCTGATATGTGACGTAAAAGCCGGTAAACCGGCTTATCGTGTATACGGTACATGTATATGTGAGCCGGTATACCGGCGTATACTGGCGTGTCGGGTTCAAAGGAATGTTACAGCCCTGCCATGACCACATTTTATTTCCAACGAATACCAGAGAAAAATTACTGAGCTAGTCTGCCCTATAATTGTTCACAAGTCACAACATGAATTTCATGTGATGTTGATTATTTTTCTAATTTACATTGTATTGGATCTAATATTAATAAGATAAGAAGTTGATACTGACCCAGGCTAGTTGCCAGGATATTTATGATTAGAGGAGGTAGATGGTGCATTACCTACCGAAAACCTTGTCCAAGCCAGTAGTTTTACAAAAAAGGTCCACTAGCTTTTTGCTGCGAAATGGTCAGAGATTGCCTTTTTCCTGAAGGATAAGGGGGGGTCCAATTTTGGTCCACCCACCGTCCGCATTCTCCCAAGAAAAATCCTGGCTACAGACCTGCTGTCCTTTAAGTGGACATGTTGGATCTGTAACTGTCTTGCAAAAATGGTTTGTTTTTGGCCAGTTCAATCAAACACTCTGTTATAGACTGAAGGCCCATCAGTCAGAAATCAAGTGAAGCCAAGTAAGTTAAGGGTTGATGTTATGGTTAATGCTTTTAAAAGGTTTAAGGGTGGTGCTTTTGGTGTCACTCTAATTTCTGATGGGGATGTGCCATGGACTAGGGAACTTACAAGTAAAGCAAAGAGTGGGGTCTTCTACCAGGGAAAATGCCCGGGGGGGGGCACTCAACTTTGAAAATGGTAGGTATGTCAGACGCGAAGCGCCAAAATTGGGGTCTGGTGAACTGATTTTCTGTAAAAATTGACCTTTGAAACCGATTTTTGGGGGTCTAGTGAACTGAAATTTTGGCCCAAAATAGCCTCCTGAGCTGAAAATTTTCGCAATTTTTGCAGTTAGAGCTAAAATTTTGTAATTTTTCTCAAAAACGGGGTCAAAAGAACTGAATCATGCTGAAAATGGGGATCTAGTGAGCGGCCTGGCGGCCTGAAAAAGGGGGTCTTGACCGCCGGACATATATACCCTGCCCACATATGTGAGTGCCCCCCCCCCCGGGGGAAAATGGTCCTGAGAACAGATGGGTAAAGCATAAGTAGGGTCTTCAGTACTTGAAACAATAGTTTGGCTTGAAAATGTGGGGATCGAATCCCGGTTGGGCTGCAATTTGTTTAATTGCTGATATGCTTCGCTATAATTACGGTAAAGAGGGTTAACGTTCAGTCCGGTAAAATTTGGTGGCAGCCATGCTATCTGAATAAATTTGTGGCCCAGCTTACAGCCGGAATTCGATCCCTGGACCTTCTGCACCCGAAGCGAGCTCTCAGCGCATAGATCAAAAAAAGACTTCCACGTCGGGTCTATAAACTAAACGAACTTCTGCGTTTGTGACAGTATCAAGGTCAGGAGGACCACAGCTGATGGGTACTAAGGCCCTCAGTCCGGTCTAGAAAAATCCTTTCAGATCGGGTCGGTCGGGGCAAGCTAAATTTTTATCGGGTCGGGCGGGTCGAAAAAAAATTGTCGGGGAACGACGGGGTCGGGGTGAGAAAAAACCTGCCCCGCAGGGCGTTTATTACATGTATGATGTGTAAAAATAGGATGATTTGGTATCGATTTGTACAAACCGGGTCCATGCTCTGCTTTTCCTCAACACTCCCTGAATACGCCCTACACTATATTCAGTTTTTGAAATAATCCATTTTGATCCATTTTGATAATTTTTCAATATCATTTTGCTATACATGTACATTATTTGTGTTTTTAGTGCATATGTGAAATAATCCTAAAAGCTGTGAACTAAGACAATGAGAAATTAATTGTCATCGGAATCGTATGTAACATTTACATTGTATTTACTGAACATTTTGAACGTTAATTGTCAAACCCTGGTAATACCAATTTATTCCCATACGTTGAATATTACCCTCAATTTATCATACAACCCGTTTTCTAAAGCGCAGAATACCCATTAAACAGAACTTTCCGTTGCGATGGCCAATATATATTTCAAACATGCGCACAACTGCTCAATGCATATTCCCAGCTTGCTAAAACTCATTATCCATCCAACCTTGCCTAGCCGTGAACTGTTATGTATGTAGGCCTCGATGGTAATCCATATGCAAATGAGGTAAAAATAGTCAGCTGGAAGCTCGCTCGTTACTCACATGCACTCAGGGCTTGTACGTATCCAGTCACTGTACTGCTTTGCTTTAACAGCACTATATGTACATTGAAATTTCCTGTGCGTGTGAGTTGATGAAACCGTGGCTGGCTGGGATAATTGTATGCTTCCATCAGGTTAGTTTCTTTGTCTATATATAGCTTGTTTGCGTTTTATTGCGCTTATGTAATTTGTGAATGTTTGGTGCGTTTATTTCTATAAATTGCGAAATATAAATAACGATTATTGGTATTGATATGTTCTGTAAACTTACACTCGTGTATAGCTGTGTTTTCT
>JXSR01S016219.1:38273-57081 GCA_000969725.1 Ophiothrix spiculata | reverse complement strand
GTCAAATGATAAGCAAGATACAAAATAAACAGGTACATGAAATGATGCTATCAAGTTTTTCTTCCAAAAAAATAAGATAGACAGGCTCGAAATACGGAATTTTACAGAAGAAGATGAAAATTGCCAAATAAATTTTTCTATTTTACCTACATTGGCGACAATATTACCACAGGCCCGAGATACTAGACAAATGGCCAAAAAAATATTTTTACGATAATGATTTTTTTCAATAATGACAATATTAGTTTATAAACAATACTTATATTTTTTATCTTTTTTAGTTCATTATGTTCAAATTTCATTTTAAATTTTATCCATCTAATATATTGAGAAGGTTCTGTCTGTGTTCAATTTAATTATAATTCAACATTTTTGTATGTCAAATATACCAAAATGTCTGGTGCATCTTTAGATTTTCTTGATCATAATACAAACATTATTTCTTGAAAATCTTTCTTAAAAATGTATTGATTTTGCTCTGTTGCGCAGATACTTTTCAAAGAAATCATTTATTTAGAAATTTTAGAATATTTGGGAATATTTGAAAATTACAATTGAAATATAGATTTGACGTTTTAAGGTTAAACCTGATTTCAAAATTCCAGTTTATGTTTTGATTCCTGAATGAGTCATTCATCATCTTCGAGCTAAAGGGAAAAATATTTAAAAGAAAAAATTAGTCATCCCACCGGGATAATCATGTAAGTCAGATTAAATTTGACAATAATGTAAAACTCGAAATAAAGGACCTTTTTTTTAAAACTGTATTAATTATACTCCTCATACTCTTACATGTTAAAATAATCAAGCGATTCATAAAGTAATTTATCAATTTTGACAGTGCATGACTAGCATAAAAATATCTTTTGATATTATTTTTGGTCTTGTGTGATGTTTGATCAGCAAATCTGTATTACATTTTGTACTTCTTTTGATGTCATCTCAAAAGCAAATTAAATTTGGATTGTTTCTTTCACTTTCTTCTACAACATAAAAACAAAGGTGAACCGTGAACTTGACAATCAGTTTGAGAGAAAAGTTTTCTATACTCACAGTTAAGCAGCTCCGTTTTTTAATCATATATCCGTGGGACACATATACATTCAATACAAAGATTCGTTAAAGACAATGGTAAAAAGATGAATGTTTTATAGACAGGACGTAATTTCCTCCTGTTGTAAATGAAAAACAAGTAATATTACAAAGCTTACAGTTAAAACTCTTTCATAAAAGGAATATTTTGAATCTTTATGTACCAAAACACACGCTTCGGTGATAAGGTACTTTTATTATTATTTTTTTTTTTAATCAACAAGAAAAATTAAGAGAATCACTTAAAATCACAATAAGAATGTTACTATAATAATGCAAAATAAAATTTTCATATTACTCTCAAGAGTATAAGCAATGCAAATATGCCAATAAGTAAGCGGTCATGGATTAAATAGTTATCAAGATGGAGCCTGGTCCTGTTCATATAAGAAATATTAATGTACTGTGGAACACGATTCAGACGTTGTTCTAAAATTGTTCTGATTATAACGTATGACTCAAACGCATCTGCGTACAACTCAAGAATATGGTCGATTGCGCAGAAAGTAACGGATTTATGGTACTTTCAAGATGCATTGCGGACATAAAAAGGTACTCTATTGTTTATCCCATTTAACAAAACCACATTTACTTTTAACATCAGCTCCAGTAAGATACTGATGAAGTCTGTACAAATACACCTCAAATCGTCCACCTTCATCGGATTGAAGAATTTAATATGTAAACATAGTATCATATACTTGATACCAAAAAGTTTCAACATAAGTTGCGTTTCATCAAGAAACCTGACAGAAACAATCGTTACATTCACCAGGCTACCTGGAAAGTAAAGTTATTATTTTTGAGAAATACTGGGTAGAATTTCCTAAGTCAATTTTGCTCTCTCTATCTAGTCAAACATTGGTGTCTTCTATTACAATTCCGAAAACAAATCAAAATTAGTTTGTACAATTCACTTTTGTCTCTGATGTATAAAATAATGGTGCATGAACTTGACATTTTACTTGATCTTCATCCTGTGAGTTTTTTGTCAAGGCACCTGGTCCTGTTAGTCATTATCCTACAGGACAAAGACACTTTTGATTAACAGGAAACATCCCAAGAATTAATTCAGAAACGTAGATTTACTATAAGACAGGAAGTCATTTTGGATTCTAAGACATTGGTTTGGAAAAGAGAACACATTGTGTGTATCCCATCATGCACTGCTTCCTATGGAATTGTTTGCATAGGAAATCAAGCAAGTAGTTAGGTAAATGCCCAGAAATCAAACATACTTGTTGTAATCTTGCATTTTGGGCATGTTTCATCACTAACTACTCACATGACTTGCTGTACAAAATTTCCCATAGGAAGCAATGCATGATGGGATACACACGATATCTTCTCTTGGTTTGGAATGTCGAATCTGTTTTATTGATGTCTTCATTCAATCTGTCTGTACATCTGTGACAAGAAAGCAATTGTCTTTATCATGGTATTTTTGTTAACCTTCCGTCACCTTTATTAAACTTGATAGATTAAGTGCATTGCTGTTCGTAGCCTTCAATATCCCAGACGTAAGAATGCGTTTTGCTTCAGATGGTTTTGTTTAATAACAGTAAACAGTTGTCCAGTATGTATTAACCTGCGATTGAATTGTTTCAATGGAAATGTACCACAATAGTAAATTCTAAATTTAGTCGTCAAATAACGATTTACTTCTGAACTCTAATAATCCATCCATTCTTTATTGTTATAAAAAAAATATTATGTTTAGTAAATTGTATAATAGGTTCACAGTGTTGTAAGAAGTATGAAATATTCTGGTCTATAATCTGTACAAAAAGGTTTGAAGCAAATACTTAAAGACCATTTTAGTTTCAGCGAATATTGTGCTTATCCACGTAGCAAAACTTTATTTAAGTGCCTCGCCCAAAATAGAAACGCATGATTAATTTATTTTATCTTGCATTTAAATCATGTCGTATAAAAGTTTTAGGAAAATGTTGATGTAGAATGGCATCTCCTAAATTGTTCTTTGTAGTAAACATTTAAAAAGTGTACTTTTTCTTACACATCCATATTGTTTTGATATTGATATAGTGATATATTTACACAAAGTGAATGTAAGAAATTTAAATTAAATAAAGATGCACAACAGTTTTGACTCTCATTGCAAGACGCTCTGTCTTGTAGATAGCTGCATGATATGTTTTGTTTTGCAGCGCCCAGATTTCAAGATATAATATATTTGTGCTATTCAAGGAGTTGTTTGATTTTCTGCCTCAAATAAACAAATGTTGAATTATATATACTTATTGCACTATTTGAATAAAAGTGAGAAAATCAAACAAGAAGGATGCACTACAGTTTGACTCCCATTACAGGATAAGGTCAGTCCAGTATACTATGTTCTGTTAAAAGGTGTTATTATTACACCATCATTAATTTCATGTTAATTAAGATTCGAATAATTCAAAGAAGACAACGACAAGTGTTAATATTTCTACATAAATACAACAATAAACAGTTTTGTGCATTATTAGCATTCATACGGTATCTAACTAGACAGTGAACACATACAATAACTTCTTAGAGATTAACTAACAATTTTAGTATTGGTCATTGATATACATAATTCAGTAACTATGCTACATTTTGTTTTGTTTCTTTCAGTGTATATGAACTACTAGTGAGTCAGCACAGATATCAGGACATATAAGTCAATTCATTTGATTCATGGAGTACAGGATCCGAGTTCAATCGTGAGGTAAGTTAAAGGTACAAGAATACGGGAATGTGACTTCAAACTCCCTATACTACTTTTTTTTTTTAAATTAAGTAAAGAATGTCATCTAACTAAATGAATTAATTTTTACAACTATTTTATCTTAAATTTTCCTTTGTTTCTCAATCACACAATAAGAATGGGGAAACAAAGGCAATAGAACATACGAAATCATGTTAAAATATCACATATATATGGAAATACTCTTATGGCTTACAAACCTTCTTAAGATGACTATTTATTCGTATGTTTCAATTATTTTTTCCGTGTGAAATGGAACATACGGCACATATTAAACAGGATGTTAAGCAAAGGTTCATGAAATATCATCAGAATTCACTACCTGACAATAAATTATCCATAGATGTTTCATACTAACATTCTCTATTTAGTATTTAAAGTATACCTTAGTACGCCTTACATAACGTTGTCTTTGTAAAATTTTGATATGTAAATATACGCCTTTTCAAGAAGTGTCGACGAATTTTTACTTACTGATCAAGCACTGAAGATTTTTAATGTTTGAAGATACTGCAGTCTCTAATAGGCTCTAGCTCGATTCAGAAATACTGTGAAAAGGGTTGACCACAAAACGTTAATATATATTCATTGCACATATACGTCATTACACTCGTGTAGATTTCACCCTCTTGAAAGATGATGTAACAGAGAAACAACAAGACAAACTAACCTTTCTATCCAGCCACTCGATTCCATTTCAACCCTTGAGGGGAATGCAACAAATGGAGCATTTACGATTGACCCATATAGGACAAAGTGAACTCAGGAAATAGCAGAGTCGATTACATTTGTAGAATTACAACCGGAATCCCTACAACTGTAACAGAGCAGTTTACCTCGTGCACATTTTTGAGATCAATGTGGTTGAAAAAATGAAGGAAGGTGAACTAATATATAACATATGTGTACACTTCAACAATATTCTAGACTTCTGCAAAATATCTTTATTTTGATCAAAGAACAGGTAAAAAGCAAATAAGGTATTTACATCTTTGGTACTTGATGTTTAGAATGCAGTATTTCAAAAATATGAATATGAATCAGATAATTTTTTGCATATAGAAATTGAAAATCCTAATAGAACTCTTCGAAATACAACCTTACATTTTTCTTATATAATATATATTTGGGGTCGTGATGTGTTTCTGAGAATTTCAAACTTGTGGCAACTCAAATGAGACATTAAATGTGCGCAGTTTTAAATTTGGATTTATTTTTTTTAATGAAAGATCAACTCTTAAAGATTTTCACTTTAAATTTCAGTTGAATTGGTCAAAGCATTATTAGAAACTTTGTTTTCATCAGTTAGCTATACTTCACTTTGCAAAATCTAAATATGAATACCAAATTTAGGCTAACATAAGCACGTTTTCAATGATGGAAACGGAATATATGTCTCAGCTGCAAAATTGCACATCGGTTATAACTAAATTTTTGAGTCATACTTTGATACAAAAAGATGTTGCAATCGGATCAAACTCTTTCAATAAATGTAAACTTTGAATATAATTTAAACAGCTTGTCCTCTTGTAGGAGACAACAATTTGTCAAATTATTGCTTTTGTTGTCAATTATTAATAGTTGGTAATACGTAAAGTTGTATCTGAAAAAAAAAAATCTAGCTTGCATCATAAAAGCAGTCGAGATTAGACAATTATACATGTTTATTCAGTTAATCAAAAGAACTGTCATGGGCCTCAAAACTGACCTTACACAGTTGAAATTGTCTTTGAAGCATGATGAGCTATTTTATAAATAGATCAAGAAGTTCTTATAGGCATGGCATTACTGACAAAACAGCGGACGTGCGTCCATAACAATCAAAGTTGGTTTCCCATATAGAAGGAAAGTCATACTTATCTTGCATCCTAATTCATATGAAGGAATGACACCAACTGTTACATACAATTGCACAGTTGAGACTAATCTTATCACTGTCCTGTAAATAAAAATGTAGTTTTCTTCTTCGTTAATTAACAATGTGTCACAGTTAACCCTCATTTTTTGAAATATTCAATGCTACCGATAAGTAAATCCATATAAAGGTACACATTTCTAGATGTGGATTTTCATGTAGAAGATGGTGATTAGGTCAGTTTTGGACCAAATTGTATGATTTTGAACCAAAGCTCTAAAAAACCCTTGTTCTTGGAATGCTATATTTGTAAACAACCTAACTAAATTTTGAAAAAATAAAAGTTGGACCTCTTATGCTTTTTAGAATCTAGAAAAAAATGTCTAGGAACGCATTTCTCTTTTTTTTTTCTGACTTACTTTTTGAAATATTGCCAAAGTCCAAACTAGGCCCAAAATGATTATACTTTTATTCGGATTTAATTATCGGTTGCTGAGTTACAAAGCATAATATATTTCTGAAAATGAGGGGTTAACTGTGCCCTTAATTATCCATTATCTTCTCTTGTGTATACAAATATTATCTTACTTCCTAAAAAATTTGGATTTCCTATAAAGCAGTCTGTTATGAACCGTCTTACAAAAATACATTGAGAAATTAAGAACTACTAAATTGTGTCTTTATTTCATTTGCAATAATACTTTTTCCTTATCCCGTGTAACAATACCAACTTTCAGTAGAGTCAAATTCAAACATATAGTCACAACTAAGAATATTCCCTGTTTCAACATATAAATTGCAGGTTAATACTGCAGCGTCCCTTGGTAAATATAGTTTCATTCAGCACATTTAACCGACGTTAAAAATACCAGATCAGGTTTTAACACACGTAGTTAAGTCTTCTTTCCACGTCGATTCCATTTTATTACCTCCTCTATAAATCTGCTTGTTTAGATCGTGACAGGAATATAATTTAGAATTCACATATTTTGGATTTCACTGCAGTAAACCCCCAGAAGCTTTATTAAACTTTCCAGATTTAGTGCGAAGTGTATTTTTCTCAAATAAATGATAGTTCCATTCCGAGAATAGGTCTATGCTTAATGTACACTAGATGAATTCGAATTTTGTTCCTGAACATGCACAATAACTTTGGAAATGCCTTTAATATAAGAATTAACTACTGTGTACATTTATTAAAAGAAATCAGTTATGGTTATAATTTATTAAAGAATTTTGGAACTCCTTCCAATTAATTTGAAATAAAATTTCTGACTTATAATATGATTTTTGCTTTGCTCTAATACAGAATGCAAAATAAAAGCCTCATGTATATGTATTGTATAGCCTATATGAATGTAAGTGCAAAGTGAAAACATACCTATAGCAAAATCCAATATCTGGGGTAAATCTGCAACCAGAAATTATTTTAATGTGTCCTATTTAGATGATAGGTTCTATGGACCACAGGTAATATCACTAGGGTGGAATGAAAATCCATCTGTTGCACGGGACCCTACAGGAGGGGGGGGGGTCAAAGTCATTGCAGGGGTCAAATAATATTTCAAAATTGGTTAAATTTTGTTTTACATTCTAACGTATTCTAGAAAGCAGAAAAAGTAGTATACTTTGACCCATCTCCGATGAAGGGTTTTTGAGGTATATCCAAAAACAAAAAAGGTCATTCAAGGGATCACATGTTTTAAAAGTCCAAAAAAGGTCCACTTTGAAAGTGTCAGAATTGGTTAAATATGGTCTTAAAATATTGGTCTTGCAAAACTCTCTACACGAAGTAATATTTTCCAACGTCTCCGATCAATCGTTTCTATGGTATTTAGCAAAACGCCTTATTCACAATTGGTGCAAATAACAGAATCTTTATCTCGACCTGTAACCATAGCAACAGTTGTTTGCAGACATTGAAAGTATTTCTTTGTACAGACATTGAGATAATTTTAAATAAAATCGGACACTTTGACTCCCTTAGGCCCATCCCATGACACTTGGTATGATATTTCATGTTTTTGAATATAATTCTTGAAACATTCATCAGAGATGGGTCAAAGTATACTTTTTCTGCTTCGTTATGATGAGAGGAGCATATTAGAATGGTTTTGAAAAAAGATTTGACCAACTTTGAAATTTGACCCCTGCAATAACCTTTACCCCTCCTCCCTGCTGGGTCTCATGTTACATATTTTCCTCCTTAGTGATGTTACCTATGGTCCATACAACCCATATAGAAAGGACACATTGACATTTCTGGTAGCACATAAATATGTTGTACTCCTTAGGTAACATGTTTATCAATACACAATTACATGTCAACATAGTCATGGAATTCGTTTTTAAGAAAGACGTATTGTCTTGTATAAGACTTTTACATTGACTAACATGGTTCCAACACGACCATGTTTCACATTATAATTGTACCCAATTAGTAGCAAAGTTAGCCTTGCGATAGATTCATTATCCCAAGACCATTATATGGTATCTTATAAATCTACACTGCTCATGCTGTTTCGTCATTAGAAATCAGTTGTAGTGGATACGAAATAATCTATCGATACAATTACGTATTGTAAAAGCATGCCACCATTCTATTTCTGAAGCAGTACTCGAACCGTTATCTGTCAACTAAAGTAACAAATGTCATCACCCTATAATGATGTTTTGATTGATTTCATGTCACGAACTCCTAATCTTAATCTAATCCTAATCTGACAAAGAAATACCAAGTCACGAATTCTTACCACGACTTTTGTAATAGCAATAACTTGGTGACTGGCTTATACCAGTAGTATCTTCACCTACAAAAGTGTTCATATAAAAGTTCACACCAGAAAACTCTTTTGGATTTCAATAGTTAGTATTTTAAAAGGACATCCATTTCCTCCCAGTTTAGAAACTTACACCTCCCCCAGAAATGCACTCGGATAAGATAGAAATGTGATTTACAACTATTGAAATACAGAAATAAATTATAAGTAGTACGAAAATGTTCATACGATTAGCCTGTCACTAACATTTAATGATGATCACTAACCCCTGGTATGATCGCTATAATTATTCTAAAAATGATCGTTAAATATCGAGAATATTGAACAATTTAGCGATCATCATAAAATGTTATTGTAATCGGCCCCTGATCTCCTTTCTCCTTTAATGTCAATTTTGATTTTTTCATTTCATCTGTTGCGGCATTTTCTAAACTAAAAGTGACATCTTACTTGTTGAAATTGATCGAGGCAGAAAATGTGCTGGAAATTCTTGTTATTTTCTGTATTTTTCGCGGCCTATTTTCACCTGTTTCCTGAAAAGTGTTTTTGATTGGCTTACATATCCGTACATATACGTGCTGCTCATTATACTTTTAGGACATAAAATTACGTGTACCTTTGACACATTTATGTTTTCTCTACATAAAATCAGCTGATAAAAATGTAGAGATCAATGTGTGATGCATTTAAACCGGATATAAAGCATATTTTAAACTTTTCATATTTTGTTTCATGTTGTGTCTTTATGGTCAATAGAGCTTCGACATGACCCAGTAAGGGACTTCTGTGGGAAGCACCTTTGCATTAATCACGAAAGCTGTTTAAATACGGGAAATCAACATTACATGGTGCTGCAAGTTATAATACAATTTAAGAAAATCACTGTCACGAATACGTAAATTGGATTAATGATTTTAAAGCGCACCATAGGATCTTAGCTTGTCGTAGCTTCATAGTAAAGATACGCTTTAACAAGCCTTAAGCTTTTCGTACACTTATGATCACAGCCTTATGAATTCAGGGAAAACATTATTAGTGCTTGCATCCCTCTTGTTTCTTTAAAGATTAGTTTAACCCTACAACAACTTCAATAACAGCAATATTATTATCAGTGATTCAGAAGTCGCAAAAATAAATATTTGCAAGATAATTTCAAAACACACAAGAATGTTTGTCTAGGAAGAAAACGACTTACATACACAGTGACATTAAAATAGAACCTACGCGCGCCTATTTTCCGTTTATTGATATAGTAAAATAAAATTTTAGTTTGTTTAATTCCAAAAATATAAGATGGTCTTATTTTTTGTCGTGTGGACAACTTGCTTAGACCGTTCGTCCTTCCTCATTTCTCACCACTTCTTCTCTTTTATAAAAACAGTAGTTACTTTATTTTAAACAAACTCAAGAAAACTGCCACTCAGAACAACTTTACATCTGAACTTCAAGATTATTCTTATACATTAATCGAAAAATATAATATTTCAATTCATACATAGTACATGTATATCAATCAAAAAATCTTTATGCTCGTATATCCTCCAAAAGTACAAATTCACATTATGATTATTTGTTGTGCACTGAAAATTGTTTTTGTGATTTTTTTCGCTTGCTATAAAGTCGCTTGAGGGAAAGTATTAGTTTTTTGGAATTCAAAGAACGTCTGGATGCTTCAGCTTACATTAGAGGCAGACATGTATAACATGCACAGATTATGAACGTGTGATATTAACCAGAGTATTGACATTGTTCCAAGTTCTCATTGATCAACTGCAATAGCTTACGTAGATATTGACAGACACTTTGTACCTGTAGCAGACTTGTCCCTCAGGGCATAAAGCTTTATTTTCTTCATGATAAAATTCAGCCAGACTTTCATTATGTTTACTCAAGAGTTTTGCGTTGTGGTTTTTAAAAACATTAATAGATAAATTCTGGACATGAACATTCACGTTGTACCTGGTTACTTGAATTGTCCACATATAACCTCCATTGGCAATATTTGAAGCTTATATCCAGGATTTTAGAACAGATTCTTAAGGTGCGGGATTTTTGTGAAATAAAATATTTCGTTTTGGACGACCCTACATGTATACTTATTTTGGTAAGCAAACAAACTCCAGTAAGTTTTCATGGTTTGTGTTGTGCAGTCATACACGAATGAATTTATAATCTAATACTGATAAAAAAAACCTGACACGCTTACGGGAAGGAAAGATTTTGTCAAAAAAGGATTAATTATTTTATTTTTGGATATACAAAATATGTTATTGGCATCATTAATGCCAGAACAAGTAACAACTCTTATTTATCATTTGATAGGTCGGTTAAAGCTAGTATCTATGTCTAAGTTACAAATGTGTATGGAGGTTTCTATATGTGTCTGAAACACACTAAGAATGCATTCCAAAATAAATAAATAAATAGGCCTACATGCATCAAACCATTAATACCTACGGAATTGACGAACCCGACAACTAAATAGAGAAAACGGTTTATTGCTTATCAGATTTCAATTGCCTTGTTGTCGAGGCTACAAGCTGTCTGTAAAGCCACTAACAGCTTGTGGCACTCTTATCAAGTTTTGTTTACATCTCCTGAACAACTCTTATCTCAAAATGTTATCAAAACAATCGCTCTACTTTAATATAGATGGAATCTTGGGATGTATGAAATTCTTCTTCTTCAAAATGTATGAATCTCTCGATTAGTGTTTCGAAAAAAAGTCTACCTTACCTTCCTTGTAACTCAACATTAAGGGGGTGATCTACGATACTTTGAAAGACCAGTTTAAGCAACTAAAGATACTTGCACATGTAGTTGGTTTATGGAATTTCAGAAAATTGTATTTTCACATTCATATCAATACGTATGAGCAAATGAGTTGAGATCAAAGGTCAAACAATATTACACCTTTTTTTCCTCAAAACTCACTGTTTTACAAATTGTTTGATATAAGGGTAAGTTAGAAAAAGTGTTCTTTAATTTTGCAACCTAATGTGAAGACATTTCGTCGTGTTGCCTAGGCAAGCGATTCTCAAAAGAGACAATTTGATTGGATAGATTTGAATTTGAATGCTCATAAGTCAAAAAGGAAAAGAGATATCAAATTTCCCTCCCATTGGGTTAGAAAGCATAGTTTAAATCTATATTTGTTCTAATTTTGGTGGTCAATTTTGAAGGGCAAGATTTCAAGTAACCGAAAATATCAATTTGAGATCAGCGCATAAAAAAAAAGAAGACGTAAAATGATTGTATAGTTGTAATGTAGCCATAAAGTTTTAACTTTTCGAAGGAATGTCAGAATTTAATTAAATTTGAAGAAAATGAAAGAAGATAATTAGCGCTTTTTTATTGTTAGAATCTCATATTTTTACTGGAAAAATGACAGCAGATCCTCCCTCATATGACACTGAGATTGCAACATATCTATTTTGTCACATACAATGGAATAGTGTATAGTGAAATAAATATTTAAATTATTAAGATTATTAAGAATTATTAAAATCGACCAGACAAGGTGGAGTCTAACAGGTGCAAACTCCAAAATTTCCAAAGGAGATGCTCTTTTGCTTTAGAGTATTGCCAATGTATGTATCTGAATCAAGTTCAAATTCCATGGTTTATTGAACAGCCATAATTATAAACAATACTGGTGAACATATTGAAATATTCTAATGACATAGGATGCATCAACTGTTATTATATTTAGAGAAGAGTTATGATCCTTGGGTATTGATTCATATTTTTTGCAAACAATTTTTACATTAATCTATACCAATTTACCGATTTTGGAACAAGGAGGACACTATTTTGTTACCTCTATCATTGACGTTTTCAAAAATAATTCAGGAACGATAACAATAATATATGACAAAAAAGACAGATGTACATGTGTACAAAGTAAAACAAACAGTTGAGAATGTTGTTTTACCATATTAATGATCACATTTTGTGTACAAGGCAAATTCACTCAATACATGTATAATGTTTTTAGAGAATAACAATGTCATTATTAAAACAAATCCGTCCATAGCAACTACAAAATAACGTTCAATTCAACTTGACACATTTCTGTCACCAATATGTGTGCCAGTTTACCTACCTTCAAATTAAGCTTAGGTTTGTAACGACAAGTGATGTCATTTAAGGATTCAGACAATATTAACACGGAATATTTGACTATCCAGAGGCAATAAGTAGAGAGTGTGATTATTTTTTTTAATTATTATTTGATAGCTTGGATATCGATTTTAGTCTCAACAATTCTTTATAAGATCCTTTTTAGATTCAAACCAAATATCAATAGATTATTTCCTGCTGCTGAATATATGTATGCGGTTGGGGTTTTATAGGGCAAAAGAAAAGTGATAGACCTACTCCCAAGTCTTAGTAATGATGGTATTGATAAGTCCCTTCAATACAAATGAGGATTATTACCTTTATTCCATTCTTAAGTACTCTTTTAGATATTAGGTAGAGCATACCATGTATTCACTTGACTCATTTGCATGAATGGTACTTCTCAATACCACCACCAGAACCCATTTCCCAAAACAGAGCCCTAAAAAGAACAACATACTTGTGACATTATTTGTGTTATTGGCCTATTGATTTTGAATAGACATTAATGAATAGAACTCTATTCAATTCCTCATTCTAATCATCAATATTTCACAACTAAATCACTGCCACAAATGATGTTATCGCGAAATGATATTGTAAAATATTGAATTTGTTTTTGCCCCTCCAGCTGGACTTGACCCGAAAATATGTTAATTATCATGACACCACTAAAACAAAATCTCAGATAATCATGAAATACATTGTTTTAGATTCCATTACTTCTCACCTTTATTTTAATGTCAACTTGAAATTTCATTATTTGATCATTTTCATTATTTTCATCTTCATAATTGTTTTACCCATATCATAAACATTTTTATGCAAGAGAAATCTCTAATAATTATCTCTAATCATTTGATGACAGTATTTGGCAATTTGTGTAAGTTTATATTTTGAACGACATTATGTCGGGATTACTCGCAACATTAACATTTACATAATTTGTAGGCTTTTATTTAGCTTGATAAAAGATAAAATCTCATATGTAATATTTTACAAAATTCATTTGTTGATCGAAAATGTCAAATCTGAAAATTTAAGATGATTTTGGTCTTTCTGTGAAGGTACTTTGTCTAATAAGCATATTACCAATTGCTTTAGTGTTTCAGCCAAATTCCCTACAAAGAAGACAGGATTCATCTCCCATGCATATGTTCAAAGTTTAACGTATTTTCAAATTGGCCTCACGTCTTACTCAACATGTAGGTCAAGACCTCGTGTTTCATATGTGTAACCAAGAAACAGCTGATATCTTGAAGGGCCGTGTCAGAATAAACTGTTGAAACTGGAGGGTTATATGCCATTTCAAATCAAACTGGATATTTTTCTTTCGAAAGGGTTTTTGTGAAGTAGGGTGGTTGGATATAAAGTAGATGGGTAATGTCAACATTGAAGGTTTGTACAAGAGGCAATAACACTCGTGTTTTAACACATTATTTGATGCTTCAAAAAGTTTGAAAAATACGCTTGAAATGTGAAAGACATAAGACTACATAACCGAGTCTCGTCATCTGGTAGGTCAAAGATATTAGATAGATTACAAAGTTAACTCAAATACAACAAACCCTAACTTTTAAACGTCTTCCTTCCCATTTAACGGACTGAAGAATTGACATGTGTAAACATAATGTTTTAATACCAAAAAGTGTCAACATAAGTTGGGTTTTATTAAGAAACTTGACAGACAATAACCATTACATTTGCCAATCTACCTGGGAAGTACATTTATTAGTTTGACAAGTTCTGAGTAGAATTTCCTAAGTCAATTTTACTCTGTCTGCCTAGCCAAACTTTGGCGTCTTCTGTTACAATCCCGAAACAAATCAAAATTAGTTTGAATAATTCACCTTCGTCTCTGATATATAAACTAAAGGTGTGAGAACTTGAAATGTTAACGTGAGTTTTCTATTTCCTAGAAGCTTTTTTGTCAAGGTACCTGGTCCTGTGAGTCATAGTCCCATAGGATACATACAGTTTTGTTCAACAGGAAACATCCTAAGCATCAATTCTGAAACATACAAACTTACCATAAGAAAGGGAGTCATTTTAGATTCTAAGACTTGAGTGTTGAATGTCGAATCTGTTTTATTGATGTCTTCATTCAATCTGTCTGTACATCTTGTGGCAAGAAAGCAATTGTCTTTATCATTGTATTGTCAACTTTATTAAACTTGAAAGAATAGGTGTATTCAAGGTCACAAACAAAAGAATACGTTTTATTTTATACGGTTTCGTTGAATACATTATAACTGTTGTACAGTATTTATTAACCTCTAAATGATTTTCTCGCATATCTATCTGTATCCTTTAGCACAAAGTGACAATATCACGCAGAGGAACGTACAGTGGCATCAGTGGCATATATTGAAATATTGGACATGGCTAACAGGCTTTATACCCAACAAAATTAAATACATTTGAACAATAACATAATTGTCGAAGGCGAAATTTCGGCGGCCAACCCTATGTACATGTACTATAAAAAAAAAGAATTATTCATTCTTTGACCAATTAAGCCGTCAAAATAACATTTTTTTAATTTGCTAAGGTAATACATCCATTTTTCATTGTTATAATTAAAATTCATTTTTAACAATATGTCTAATATGTCACAATTAAAAAAAAAGAGACTTAAATAGAGTTAAAGTATTCTAATCTGCACTTAGTAACTCTGAAAGTACAAAACATTCAGACTATAAACATACGTAATCAAGTCGTCACAAAGTATTTCCGTACCGAATAAAAGGAACTTTGGGCAAAAATTGCCACTTTTTTAAAACAAAATCGTTATGTTCTAAATGTTCGATTTTCGTCGTTTTTTGCTAATAAATGAAGGAATCGACAATTCTAACATGTCCTGTAAGTATCAAGTCCATATCATGCAGAAATTTTGCAAAATGGCGATTTAAAAACTTTCGAGGTGGCAACCACCCCCTACTCTCGTACTTTGACGGCCTACCATAACCCCACCTTAGGTGGTATCCCCAAATTTTTTCATCAAAATGACCGCAAAAGATGTAAAATCAATTACCTTAATGCTCAGGTTCACTTAATTTTGCGTTTTGGTGCAATCGGCGATCATCGGTTAGGGGACCCTTTAGGAAGAAGAGGGCTAAACACTAAGCCAGTTTTTGAAAGTCAGATATAATCCAGACCACTACCATTCCAGTGTTCTGGTAACCTGTTCCTGAGTCGATCTTATGGATGAAATAAAATGAGCCAAAATATTGCCAATACTGCTGAACCGATTGCCCAAAACATAGAAACCATTAGTTTGGTACGTCTATCAATAGTTGCTTACACGAAAAGAAAATACCATCGCAGAATGTTGTCTAACATAAAGATACGCTAAGTGTATTTAACAGAGGCGATTTCTTGGCAAACTACGGCCCGAGGTACATGCTCGCATGCTCTTTTTGTGTGTTCTATTAACTTTTTAGAGTTTATCTTTAGAATTAGAACTCAGAATACAGTAAATATCAGTTGATTAACACCGCATACAGATGATATTCTCATACTTTGCATAAAATAAGTTTCACATTAATACAATACTTCAGAATAAAGAGTAACTATTTATCAGTTCTGCCAGTTATATTATATGGTTGAGCCTGAACCTTATTATGATGGATCCTTAAAATGAAAGCAAGAATTTGTTAACCCATGATATGTTGATTTAGACTCTTTTTATTCAAGAAAAACGAAAACAAAGTGTTTGGTGTTTAAAAATCTACATTAGTTCAATCATACACAAAAGTTTTCTGCATTTCTGGAATTCATCCCCGAGCAGAATAAGGACACCGCAACAATAATCTCAATAGATTCATCATCAGGTCTAATATTTATTATACATATGCATAATTCAGTACAATTCTATATTTTTGTATACGTTTTGTTTCTTTCAGTGTATTTGAGCTAAAAGTGGATCAATACAGTTTCAAGGACATATACGTCAATTAGTTTGATTCATGGAGTACGGGAGGCAAGCTTAATCGTAAGGTAAGTTTAGAGAATATGACATGCTACACATCGTCATTACATTCATGTAGATTTCACCCTCTTCAAAGATGATGTAACAGAGAAATAACAGACTAACCTTTCTAACCAGCCACTCGATTCCAACTCAGCCCTTGAGGGGAATGCAACAAATGGAGCATTTACAATTGACCCATATCGGACAAACTGAGCTCAGGAAATAGCAGAGACGAGTACATTCGTAGAATTACAAGCGGACTCGATTCAAGTGGCACTAAAACAGACCAGTTTACGTCTATATTCCACCGCTGCACATTTGAGTTCAAATCAGATGAAAAGCGAACTAATTTTAAAACATGCGCGCATTTTGACTTTTGCAAGCAACCTCATATAAACAAAGAATAGATAAAG
The DNA here is from genome assembly GCA_000969725.1 of Ophiothrix spiculata. Classification (NCBI taxonomy): domain Eukaryota; kingdom Metazoa; phylum Echinodermata; class Ophiuroidea; order Amphilepidida; family Ophiotrichidae; genus Ophiothrix; species Ophiothrix spiculata. The sequence goes on along the minus strand of JXSR01S016219.1, from coordinate 40,094 downwards.
TTCAAATTAAGTATTTACACACTCTGGTTCTTAACTTTTAAAAATTAAGCATCTTAACGTACAACACTTATAAATAGAGATTTAACTCCTATATTTGCCTCTAATGATTATTCCAAAACATTTGTACGAGTTTCATAAGTTTTCAAACATATATTTTATTTCTACTTGCTTACCAAACAATGTAATAAAGACGGAAATCGCTTCTTCCCATTTTGTAATTCCTATCCTTTTTTATTTACAGTATTTACCATTTGAAAAATACCAAACAAATGCAATAAAGTAATTTCTCCGTTTAAATACCACTTTTCTTTACATAAAGTCAAAGAAGTGCTTTAGAAATGCACAAGCTGCATTTTTCATATTAATATGCTCGACTTATAAATTTCTATTTTTAAAGCGTACACTTATAGCAATTTTATATTAAGCATAAGAATAATTTATGTTTAATGCACATCTTAGATGTATGAGAGGAGAAACCAGTTTTATATAGATTATGCCACTAAATATTGTTGGTCGGTGGCAGCATTTCACAAAAATTACTTAACGTTTTTTTAACATTTAAACCATTTTTTCTCTAATCAAATGATATAATAACCAAATCATTTTATCTCCACTATCTCGTTGGGTGTTAAGAAATATTTAAAACAAATATTTTTCTGTCATGATATTTCATGGTTTAGATATGGATGACTGATTATGAAGTAAGTCAATTACACTTTTTGGACGGAAAGGCGTATTTGGAAAAAGTTACCCACATTAAATTCTACATGATACTTTATATTTTTCTTGATTTCATTGGGGGGATTAGGGGGGGGGGGCAGACCCCCGCTGGTTACGCCACTGTAATGTACTGTCCTTCAATCCTTAAAAACAATGTAGTTTTCTATTTTATTACTAAGCAATGTCATATGCAGATCAAAATACTTGAAATGAATGAAAACATTTTTAAAAATTAAAAAGTATATTAATGATGACGATATAAAGTATGATTTTAAAAACAAAATTTACTGCCATACTCTCATAGTGCGTGTTCGTTGTCATGGTAACGAGTTCAATCTCTAGCCTATATATTTGATTCAAAATACTTAATTTTATGGTGTATGATGCAGACTATAAAACAGCCCAAGTTAGGGTTAACCCTAACCCTAACCCAAAAAAAAACCATAGATTTAAATTTGATCAACTTCGACAACTCTAAGATGGAAGTTCTTGAATCGACTTTGTCATTTCAAAATTATCAATTGTCTGCTCTTCTGTGATTAAGTGCTTTCACACTCCCGCAAAAAATGTGGATTTTCTATTAAGTTGTATTTCATTGCAGACTTATAAAGATACATCGAGCATTACTGAAAATTTATCTTTATTGCATTTGTAATTAATTCATTTACATAATTTTTGTTTAAGATTCAAAAGAGTCAAATTAAGTCATACATTTACACCTGAGAAAATTCCTTAATCCAGCATATAAACTACCGCTTGATACTGCAGCGTCTATTGGTAAATATTTTTCATTCGGATAATTTTACCGACGTTACAAACAGCACATAAGGTTTTAACACACGTAGTTTAGTCTTCTTTTGACGTCGTTAAAAATGTCGATTCCATTTTATTTCCTCCTCCATAAATCTGCTTGTTTAGATCGTGACAGGAATGTAATTTAGAATTCAATCATTTTGGATTTTACTGTAGTAACCGATCAGAAGCTTTATTAAACTTTCTAAATTTAGTGAGAAATGTATTTTCTCAAATTATTGGTATAAATGGTCTATTCCAAGAATTGTCATTTGCTTAATTGTACTCTGGATGAATTCAATTAAGAGA
>JXSR01S016219.1:25066-38223 GCA_000969725.1 Ophiothrix spiculata | reverse complement strand
TTTATGGTGTATGATGCAGACTATAAAACAGCCCAAATTAAAAAAAAACCATAGATTTAAATTTGATCAACTTCGACATTTCTTAGATGGAAGTTCTTGAATCGACTTTGTCATTTCAAAATTACCAATTGTCTGCTCGTCTGTGATTAAGTGCTTTCACACTCCCCCAAAAAATTTGGATTTTCTATTAAATTGTATTTCATTGTAGACTTATAAAGATACATCGAGCATTACTGAAAATTTATCTTTATTGCATTTGCAATTAATTCATTTACATAATTTTTGTTTAAGATTCAAAAGAGTAAAATTAAGTCTTAAATTTACACCTGAGAAAATTCCTTATTTCAGCATATAAACTACTGCTTGATACTGCAGCGTCCATTGGTAAATATTCTTTCATTCAGACTATTTTACCGACGTTACAAACATCACATAAGGTTTTAACACACGTAGTTTAGTCTTCTTTTGACGTCGTTAAAAATGTCGATTCCATTTTATTACCTCCTCCATAAATCTGCTTGTTTAGATCGTGACAGGATTTATAATTCAAACATTTTGGATTTCACTGCAGTAACCCATCAGAAGCTTTATTAAACTTTCTAAATTTAGTGAGAAATATATTTTCTCAAATTAATGGTATTGAAATCCAAGAATTGTCATTTGCTTAATTGTACTCTGGATGAATTCAATTAAGAGAAAAGAGTTCCATAACAAGCACAATAGCTTTGTGAATGTCTATATGAATTTACTAATGTGTACATTTATTTAAGGACAAAAGTCATGGATATAATTTGTAACATATTTGCTTAACTTATAGGTTAATTATTTGATTCAAAACAGGAGAAATAAGTTATGAATTATCATATGATTTTGCTTTACTCTGACCTAGTTACCGTATATTCAAACCTATCAACGAAGCTGCAAATGCTAATAGGACTTTGACGTCACAGACATAGGAATATGACGTCACTGACTTACTATACAGATTTACTCTACCTATCCCATCGACACATGCGGCATCGGCGCGAATGTTAAGTACATGTATTGCAGGGTGGGCGCCATGGCAGCTCTGTAATTATCAAGTGGTTTATGTTTGATTTAACTGTAATTTGTTAGTAAAATTGATCGAAATCGTTTTAATTAAGATGTTGTAGTATTAAGTATTTTCTCTAAAATATAGTATAATATATAGATTTAATCTCTAGAATGGATTTCAATAAGATCAATTCGTTTGCAATACATGAATGTGTATCTTTTCTTCAAACATTGATTTTGGAATTGCTTTTGATTAAATCAAAAAATAGCAACACATATTAGCATTACAACAATGTCATAACTGCTATTAATGGGTAAGATTCGACTATGTACTTGGAATGTCTTCGTTGTTACTTTGACTTATTTAAAATGCAATTACTACTAGTAATTATGGTCTTTTTGCTGCTTATATTGTCGCAGGTAAAATATTGACCTGTATGCTGCTAATATAACTACATTTTTCTGTTTTCTGTTTATTTTAATTATACATATTGACATTATCATTTATAATCTTGGAAATACCAGAAAGCTTGTGATTACGACAGGCCTTTGTCCCCAATTTACGTGACTTACTTCTACAACGTTCTTATTACTTTTAAAAGGGATTATTATAGAACTTAGTTAGAGCAAATATTCAAGAAAATATTATGACGCTGGATTGTATTTTTCACAGCGTATTGGGGGAATCGCAGGCAACTCACTCGCAGAGAGGTACCGATAGTCTGGTTGATGTCTACGGCTTGGTCGAAGTATCTACGGCTTGGTTTTCGTAATTCTAGCGAGTTTGTCGACGCTGGGTCCTAAATAAATGTTATAACAAAACGGTGGATTTCCCATGTGTACCAAACTGAATTAAATTACGTTTGGCTACGCCCAACACGAGACCAATTATCACACTACATGAAGGAAACGCTTACACAATTATATGCTTCTTCTTACATTTATTTCTTACTCTACACCTGACTTACAAATCAGCAACCTGTATTCAACTGAAACATGAGAAACCATTTTGACAGAGCATCACATTATGTGACGCGCAGCAGGAAGACTTGCAGTGGTTCTACAACGAGACAGGGCATTGCTTATATCAGGGATAATAGATAGATTCGGGATAGGAATCTGGTATACCCTGCCAACGGAAAAAATGAAGCTTCAGCGCAAATTAGCAATTCAAGGTCACAAGGTTAATTATGTATCACGTACAAGCTCATTAGTATGCACGATTTTGTAAACGCAATTCTCCGAAAATATCTTGAATTTCAGTGCAATAAAAGTGAAAAATAAATAGAACCAGACCCATACATCATTAGATACACTAATTCTGAACAACTTTTAGCTGATGGTACTATAAGCTCATCAAAGAGTGAAATTTCCATTTGAATTCGGCTGACCTGTGCTGATTAAGCTTATAGACTTCAAGTCACAAACACGGTCACTGGAATTCCCATGCGCACATGTTCTGCGCATGGTTGCACATTTGATTGACATAGACCCCGCCTATATAATCTTAATGCCACCTAATGACACCTTAATGACACCTTAATGACACCTTAATGACGCCTTAATGACACCTTAATGACGCCTTAATGACTACCAGCATGGCTTCAGGAGAAACGCAAGAGAAACAGGGCCCTGCTTATATACAACGAAATCACGGGTGCGTTAAAGCGTGCAGTCAGCAATATTACCTTAAGTAGGGTATACCGGGAAAAATTGTACCGCTCAGTCAAACATGTAATTGGCGCCACAACAAAAATGTGAAGGAGAACGATTGGAAAGAAAAGTTTACTTTTGTTAAATATAAACAACTCTCAAAAGTGTATTGCAGGTGCCTTAATAGGGTTGGTATGGTCACCACATTGGAATCGATGATTTTTAATTGTCTTCATGACATTTTACCTCATATTTGTGGATACCACTGAAATTATTATATAGATACGAATGAAAAAATCAAAGTTAATTACCGTTTTTTTGCAACATGCTTAAAGAGGCAGATTTATTTCACTTTTTATATAAATATCCATTTAGAGGCCGCTTCAAATCTCAACTGGCCGTTGCCTACCAGTTTTTGGCATTTCTTATCGGTTCAAACCGAATGAACAATAGCCAACTGCCTAAAACCGGTCAGAACCGGCAGACAGCCGCCGGTTGAGTTTTGAAGCAGATTATTTAAACAAGTAGTATGCTACAAAACTTACCCCAGTTAGCTCGATACCGGGTCGAATGAGTTACGCTAAACTAGAATCAAACTATTCACCTATTAGATTTTGTCAAGGATACTGTAGACACATGATAGTCGTTAGATTATAATGTAACATTACTCACTCAAATATGTTCTTCTGTTATTAAAAAATTGTTTATTGTCTTGAACAATAAGCATCAAAAAATTAAAACGTTGACAAAGTGGTCTCTCTGATGCAAATAATTAACAAATATGGTCCGGTTAAATAATTAACAAATATGGTCCGGGTGCACCGGCCTTCATGACTTTTGCACTGATATTACTACTGACTTAAGGCTCATTCTCCGATAAACCGTGCAACTTTGGTTAGAGAAATGTTGAAATTTCGACTACTAACAACTCATGAAAAACATACAAAATCATAAACTCTTATGGCTTCTGAAGAAGAAAAAGTGCATGGGATATGTTTTAAAAATACTTGATTTTTATCCATTGTATTCCCTATACCTAATGTTCGTATCTGTTGGTTCGTATCTGTTGGAATCTTTTTTTAAATATTCATTATTGAGAAAATTAGTTTTCTTACAAACTTGATCTTTACACTAAATTAGAAGCTCTACACATACTACACTGTGGTGTATTATTTCGCTCATAGTGTACCGCGTTTTGCGAAAAGGCGACAAAATGTGTGGTTCGTATCTGTTGCGACGTGACAGTCACATAGGGTTTTTTTTGATATTAATATCCTTGTAAATCATTACTGTAAATATATAATTCTATATAACATATATGTTATTCAAGACTGAAGTTTACTTGATAAATCTAATGCGGAATCATCCATCAACATATTGATTTTCACACTTTGTTATCGATTTTAGAATTTGGTTCGTATCTGTTTGCAATATTGGCGACATGATTTAAAAAGCTATTATGTCATATTAAATACTTAATATAATTAAACTTTATATGTCATTACTAATACCTATTACGGGCTATTAAAAAATATGCATTGCGTTTGAAATGCCCGAATATTTTAGGAACGGGGCCACATAAAACGTAAAAAGTATGGCTGGCGACATGGGGAAAAGTAACGATTTTGCATTTTCAGATTAATCGTTATCTACTTTCCTGGCATGCTAAAATGTTTAGCTTCACACATGTTACAAATGTGACTTTAATGTATTAACTAGATCACTCAAATAATTTGTAATAGGCTTAACAACGCTAAACTAGTAACACGAACATGAGCGACACCAAAACGGCAAAGTTGCACGCTTTATCTGAGGATGAGCCTTAAGTAGTAGTTTTACTGTACGTTGATTGAATCAATAGTACATTCATTTGGATCAATAGTGTAACAGTTTAAAACAAACCTTGATTTGGCATGCCATAGCCAATCAGGACAACCTTGAACTGCTTCTAAATTAAATTGATTCAAACGTGCATTTGATATTTGGTGCATTAATCCCTCATGAAGTGCAAGGTGAAAACAGCATGTTTATCAACACACATTAGATATGTGAACATAAACATGTCATCCGTGTTAGGAAGACATATTGTCTTATAAAATAAAAGGTTTACACAGACTTACATGGTTCCTACACGATCGTGCTTCTCATTAGTAATTATACCCAATTTAAGTGTTTCCTCCAATCGAAGTAATCTGTCTTGACAATTAACACGTTCTACATTTTGAAGACGTACTGTGGAATGAATAGTATTTATATGAGAAGGTAAGCCATGTTTTTGGTGATTTATACATCATATCCCTAATGAATATATGCGGTTGAGTTACATGGTATTAATAACCTTGCTTATGATTGTTCGTTACAGATTATTTTTAGTTGATAATCTATACAATACTAACTGCGATGTAAAAATATTCAACTCTTAGGCATAGGGTCAAACTATACTTCTTATGGGCTACCAAATATTTGGTGCAACAAGTCTTTGTTATCTTTTAATCTGATATATAATTCCAATGTGCTTCCTAAAAATAACGGAGGCTTCGTGATGAATAATCAAAACACCACATGTGAGGAGTATTTGGTGTAAATGTTTGGTGATTTACAACACTAAGTATCCGTTATTGATTAGAAGATTCATTGGAGTTATATATTAGATCAGAAGATAACAAAGACTTGTTGCACAAAATATTTGGTAGAACAAAAAGAACTATAATTTGATCCTTATCGGTACTCCAACCATTAACTGTCATCAACCTATAATTTTGTTTGTTTGTTTACCTCGGTTGGTCCGTGACGGACACATGCCATTAGATCCATGATGAACTCATGGTCTCTTCCAAGCTCATACAAAAGTACCAACCTGGATAGCCAGAAATGGCTAATCTATGCATGCTGGCCAATGCATCTTTAAAAAGATGCCGAAAATAGAAAAGATGATTGATTACATATCACCATATTGAAATGCCTAATCACGAATACTTACTCTGCCATTGGTGAAGGCTATTGTAACTTGTAACTGACAGAAACCGGTATTATGTACAAAGTATTCAAATAAAGAAATTCACAGCAGAAAAATATTTTGGATTTAGAAAAAACATCCATTTAGAAACGTCAAAACAAACAAAAAAGAAAAATTAAGACAGGAAAGTGAATTACAACTACTAAATTATAGAATAGAAAAATGTTTCAAACAGAAAATTAAGAATATGCTATTAAAATCTCACTACTTGTATAAACGAGTATATTAGATTGAAAAACTCAAATCATATAAGCATCTGGCAGGTATACATTAAACTTTTAATCAGTGTGATCAGAATTTGACTTTTAAACATACATCTCTGTTTACAGTACCTTTTACAAACGAACCATGGATATTGTTCGGTAAAATGAAAAAAGAATTTCAAAGAAAAATAACCGTTCGAAGTGCGTCTTAAAACTTACTTCTGCCCTATCGCTATACTTTGCTATAGCTCTTTGTAAAGTGCTTATACAATTAGATTTTTAAAATCAAACGTCGATTAATTCGTCAACCGATAATTTCGGGAAGTTAGCTGTCAACTGACATAAAATACAGGAAACTGCATGAATCGTTAGGTTATACAGAAATGAGCGCAGCATACAAATTAAGAAAATAAGGATCATGCATCATTCAAGACTCATTTAGTCATTTAAAGAAATGCCATGGTGTTTGCTGATCAATCAAGACGGTTTGAGCGATAATAAAGCAGTTGGAGCAAATACGTATTGTGTGTTGAGATCTGTTTGCTAATATAATTACTTTTATAAACATGCTATGAAGTAAATGGTGCTATTTCGTCGTGGCAATAATTGAGCAAATGGACAGCGTATAGGCATGGTGCCTATAATATAGTTAAGCCACTCACAAGAAACAACTGTGTGTAGTCAACTACAATTGAAAATCGTAGATTATTCCATAGCCATTCTACTCTTGAAGATCTTGAAGTATGCAATAAGCCGCCGATTAACACACACTAAACCAAAATGACCATGCTCGGAAATAAATCGGTCCATACTTTTCCAATAATAACAACGTACCCAATCATGTTGAATATTCAAATGAACTTATATTCAAGATTTGTCCATGTAGTAGTAACAGAATTAACAAAAAATAATACAAAAATTATGAAAGATTCATGTACCAAATATATTAATATGCAGTGATTCGGTCCTAATTAATCCGAATCAATCATACAATCTTACACAGTATAAAAACAACAAAGATCACAATATTGTAGTATACAAGGGATATTCTTTTGATATGGTATTAAACCACTGAGCTATAAACAGTTTCTGATTGCTTGTTGCATACTTCAAGGTTTATAGAGTATAGAGAAATGCGAATGTGTTTGGTGATAAACCAAGAAGATTTGTGCGATAAAGAAGCTTTTAGGCAATTACGCCGAGGCTGGTTGCTAACTTTAATTCCTTCTATAAACAAACTACGATGCCTGCTGCAAAATAAAAACAACGTACTGTGAAATTGAATCGTTACAAGAATTTGTCCATCACATATCAACGTATTAAGGCAATCGTACGCCTAACCTACTTTGTCTTGTTTAACGGATTGGTGTTTGTTTGAAATACATTCAATACGTCATTCATTCAAATGATGGTGTCCGTTAGGCATACGTTCGTTTAGTTAGTCAAAACGTTGGAGTCCGTTATATACGTTCAGTCCCGGGCGTTCAGTACTTTTACGCTTTAGTGTTTGTTGGCCCTAATATGTTAATGTGTAAGAGATCAATTGTGCTGATTTTTTAAGTATTGGTATCGCCAAAATACGAGCTTTATAAGAAAATTTCACTTCTACTGCACTATACCCATATCAATGTAGACTGCTTATATTGGTCTTTTAAATATGACAATATCGTTTCGTTAAGTCCTCCACCTATACAATTTTATTGTAAAATACAATATAATGATATATTAATGTTCATGTCAATTGCATTAAAATAACAGGCACTTGATCCTTTTCTCTATTGAAGTGTTTACAAGAGTCAATATATCTGTCATGAAAGTTTTGTCATTTTAAAAGCCGTAACGAACAAATGTGTTAAAATACACTACACGTTTACTGTAATTGGAATTGACCAGGGGGACGAGTACAAACTAATTCAATCACTGACCACTTAAGGAATGGCCAGTCAACTAAAATGGACAAGATTTACTTGACACAATTAAATCAATGTTTCCATTAGCCAGTGTCCTGCACTATTTGATACGTTATTTAATCAAGGGACATCTATTAGTTATTTCAACCAGGTGTAGAAATACACTACTTAATGGCACATTTATATAGGTGGGTAGAAGATAAGACCTACTTTTCTCCAATTTCAAGATATTGGTTTCGTCTTGGCTACAGTTTATAAGATTGCTTTCTAAATTATGTATGAAAATGTGATAGTTTGGTTTTAATTTATTTTACACCATAATATACACCATAGATGTGACTCCCATACTTAATTACTCACTTACAGGACACCATACATCATATTTTATTATGTTCTCAGCTAGCAAATAACGTTTAGAAAACTAAACAAAAACATTTCAAAAACGTAAAATTGTGGAGTTGTTTTCCACCATAAAACGTTTTAATAATCGAAGTTTTTAAACATTTCTATAACGTTTTGCAAGGTTTCATAAAAACCAAACCCAGTACTCCGGGTGGTCGACCGGCGGAGTTCTGAAGTAATCCAATAATTAAATCTGATAGTGAACTTTACAACAAAAGTGTTTTTATTTAAAAAGCCCGCCGTCTACTTCTAAGTATTTAACATAATATTTCGGTGAGACAATGATTTTTACTTTAACGTTTTACATTAACGCTCAACTGAAAGGCACTTAACTTGAAACTGATTTGAATAGGTAAGTGTCTATTAATTGTTAATTTTGAAAATAATGTGATCATGTGTTGTATTGTTTTATTTCATTAATTGTATGCCGTAGCTTAAGTGAATGCTCACTTTACAGAAATACACTGAACACGAAGATGGGAAGGGGGTTATATGGGTCTATTATCTGTATCTGTTTATTTCTAAAACACTTTACGGAGATAGTGAGTCCTATGATTTTTATAGTTTAAATTAAAGGCCCTTGTACACTCCCGCTCGAAATTATTTCCACACAAAAACTTTATTCAGTCAAATCTCAAAATGCGTTTACCCGATTTTCCGAGTCTATATTGTATAATCATCGAACTAACTAATCCGGAATTGCATTCATTGCATTAAAAAAAAATATGACGTGTAATGCACATTAATACTTGAGTTTATATACATTTCCGCGCATTTGTTTTAAAACTTACAAAACTTATATTAATGAGATTTGTACTTGTGGTGTATTTGTATATGAAATCAACATTTCTATGGCAATGTAAGATTAAATATTAAAACAAACATGGTTTTATTCATATCGAATAGATAGGTTACCTATACTAGTATGAATCTTTGATGATTTTAGCTCGTTTATTATAGAAAATGAGGTTTCTGAACGTTTTTAATCATGCGAAAATACTTTCGAGCGGACTGCGGACAGCTCCTTTTGTGTATAATTGCACTATATGAGAAACGAAATCTCATCTGCTGGTGTACACTTCAAGGACATAATATTTGTGACATTGACATTGTCCAGGCAAAAATAAAAATTATGCTTGGCGTTTGTTTTCTGGAATTGTTTCATAATCATAATACATTTCCCAAAGAGGGTGCGTTTTGGATTAGGTAAAAAGATAAATCAAACAATCCCCAGAGGTACGGTACCTACTATTTTGTCTTGTGTAGAGTTATCTCAGATCTTAACATCTCTTCAGATCTTCTAAATTTCAAAGTTGATAAGACACCTTAATGTTAGGTATTGAAATGTTGAAAGTATTTAATGATAACTTCATAATGTCATTACTAAAATTGACATATCGATGCAACACCGGGAATAATTGACGAAATCTCAGCCCTTTCAAGAACAGTTAGCTTGAGAATTTTATATTAAAATTGAAATATAATTCAATTACATTACATTTATATTCAGCTACAAAATTGGCTGTGCATATGGTTAATCATGAAGTAATCATCATGATCAAAAGTTTCTTTTAACATTGTTTATGAAGATAATAAGCAACCCATTAGTGAAATATCATTCACATTCAAAAGTGGTTGTCAACTGCATCATTTTGCAATTACTTAAAACGTAATTATATCTTAATTTGCACACAATTTCTTACTGACACAAAAAGTTGCAATTTAACTTCATGTCTTTTTAAAACTTACACGACCACCATTTTATAAGGTATCCTCAAGGGTTTCCATCAAGTATCATAGTCTAAAACGTAGCTATAAGTGTTACTGTGCTCAGTTGAAGAATTACTCTTCATGATACACAGTTTCCTGAAGTAAAATGTGCAGTGGTGCCCCTAGGGAGTAAAGGGATCTCACTAGCAGACAAAGAGTGATTTTATGTCAGCCTTTAGTGACAGTAACACCGTCTCCTTAGGGTGTAAATGTGTGAAACCTGTTGTCGCCAGTTTGTTCTTCTATTCTTTACCTACGACAGACACGAGAATACTTGATTGTGTTGGGTTTTACTCTTATGAGCTTGTTACCTTGTTAGAAGCACCCTTTGAGGAATCATATGTATTGATGGTATCAATTTACAGACAGGAATAGGTATAAATCGAATGAAGAGCATGAATGGCGCATTGTTTAATGTTTGAAAAGGCAACGATACTATGTGCTATTGAAATCGTATCTAGGTAATCGTGACCTATTTTTATGTATGGTACTTTTTGAAACAGATTGTGGTTGTTTTTTCAACGTAAAGAACTGCAAACTATAATTAGATGACATACAACCGATACCAGTTTATCCATCTTTATCCATAATGATACGCAACAAAACTAAATGGAACTCCGAATGTGATAAATTTCCTCATGTACTGGTATGGGGGGGGGAACAACAACACAAATGGGTCAAAAAGTGATTTTTAGGTCACATTTGATTTAGCCCCGCCTTGTCCAAGGTCACTTCTCTACTCAAGTTAAGTGGTCATATGAAATGTTAATTTGTAATAGAGTGATAAGCAGGTGATTGAATGTCTTTGTCACGCTTGACTGTGCCAAAAGAATGCTTGGAAGCAAAACACAAAATGTCCCATCAATGCCCCTCAATTTACAAAAAAATTACAAAAAATGGGGTTGTTGTGAACGTTGAATGGTCCCTAGCGGTATATGACATCTTCAAAACCTTTTAAGATTTCATATACCGCTGGGAACCATTCCACGTTTACCAAAACCCTATGTTTGTAAATTGATGGGCGTTGAAGGGTCATTTTGTGCTTTGCTTTCAAGCATTTTCTTGGAGCATTCAAGCGTGACCAAGACATTCAATCACCTGCTTATCACTCTATTACAGATAAACATTCCATATGACCACTCAACTTGAGTAGAGAAGTGACCTTGAACAAGGCGGGTTCAAAATAAATTTGACCTAAAGATCACGTTTTTTGACCCATTTGTGTCGTTACAGTACTTGGGGAAATTGATCATATTTGGATTTCCATTTCACACCCAACATGATTACCTTTCAAATCTGACCAAAAGCAACATAAGTTTCCAGATATTTATCTCATAAATTGAACTTTGCATAAAAAGTGGTTAAAATATTTTTATTCCAACTATATGAGCAACCGTGTATATCATATTTCTAATATTGATTTTATCATTTAATTCATCAAAATGGTCTAAATGACATTATATTTCTTATTTCTTAATTTGATATTTTATATGGTAAACATAATTACACATCACATTGCACAAGTTAGTCAAGCAGAAAATCATATTACAAACTGGAGGAATTTTGGTCCAATTTAATCACTTCAAAATAGTTTAGATTGACGTAATTAACCGATGATGCAAGGCGTCGACAGAAGCTATTTTAGGAGGTTTATAATCCAAAATTGACCAACATGAGCATGACGTCTGTCATTACTGGCTTCATTTGATTTGACTAAATAATGTTTCATAATGGGCTGCTATCATCAGTATGATTGATATGGTAATTGGAACCGCCATACATAACCATTATGATATGATTTACCTAAAGGCTCTGTCAGACATCACCGTATAGAGCAAAACGTACGAATAACGTACACAAGTTTCACATATCGAACGTGTGCTAAACGGACAACCACCGTATGATTAACGAATTAAACGTATACATAACGGACAGACCGTATGGATAACGTATTGAACGTACTTGTAACAAACACATGACGAACAACAATGCATAAAACAGAACAATAGTGGGATAAAGTACGTTAGGCGTACGTTTTGCTCTATACGGTGATGTGTGACAGAGCCTTAATGTACAATTCATAGCATTATTGGCTTTCAAACTGAATTATTATGTGATCAGTGCAATACTATTAATGAAAGATGATTATAATTAGGTTCAGAAAGAATGAACTTGCTTCTATTAGATTCTTTTATTCAATTTTCTTTTTTGGAAAAGAAATATATATGGTTCCCTTGTCCTTTGGCTAAAAGCACCTCACTCATCTAAATGTCGCACAAGATTGGGTTTATATTTAATTTAACGTTGAAATATTCCATGTAAAGTAAAAAATTATGTCACTGTTATGAAAGAATACAATTGAATTAGACATGACAATACCAGTGCAATGGTATACGAAATAGAGAGAGTTAAGAGTAAATTAGTTAAGGTCTCATTTTTTAAGTTGGGACCCAATAAAAGGTGGTTTTGTTGCATTTCTATCTAAAATACATGTTCTTTTTCAGTAGAGACTTGTATTAGACTTGTTTTGGGGGCTCAATTGAAAGCTAGATTAATGGCCTTTCATTTCCAGAAGAATAAAAAATAAATAATTTAATCAGTAATTGCTACGGTTTGATAAACATAATTAGCCAGGGATGGTGGAGGAGGTAGAGGAGGAGGAGGTAGAGGAGGAATTGATATCAAAGAGGAGGTAGAGGAGGATTTAAGAGCAAAGAAGTGGTAAAAGAGGACGTTTTAAGGGCAAAGAAGTGGTAAAAGAGGACGTTTTAGTTCAAAACAGCGTACTATTTCAAAATGGACTTTCAAAAGTACAGATTTTTTCACATTTGGGGGTTTTGACATTTGGACATAAAATAATGATGCGCGTTTAACAGTGTGTCCTGAGTATGACCTTTTGCAATATATTGGCCGTTGTTATGAACCGTTACCAGGTATTACGAAATCAGATCTACTTGATATTAGCATGACAAAGAGAAAAGTATTTACAACATTACTTTAAAATATCGCCGATTCTACTTTTTGACTGGTAACACTTTGGCATAGTGGAAAAAATCATACCAATGAAATTTTTTATAACGTTGAACCAATAGGAATTTATAGGGGAAATCATTATTTTTTGATAATTTTACGGGGGGGGGGATATCTTATTTTCTTCAATTATTCATA
>JXSR01S016218.1:24868-38561 GCA_000969725.1 Ophiothrix spiculata | reverse complement strand
AACACATAATGATTTTTACTTCTTACTCAATTAGAGTATCTTGCGTGTTCCGAGTACTGGACACACAAAAATGATATAACAAAAACTAGTTTACGACACAACATTACAGGCTTAAGCAATTTTCAATTACTTTACATGGCTAACAAATCCTGACTTATAGCAAAAACAGAGTTTATAACACAAACAAGATTTTAAATTTCAAGAAAGAATTTTACACAAGAAAAAATCTTTACGTTTTTTTGTAATGTAACAGATGGTCTTGAGAGATGGTCAATTAGGCTGTGTTCACACATATTTGTTATGACTACCTGTGTTTATTTTGCCCACAAGTCATCAACAGTTCTAAAGTGAGTCAACTTAGTAAAAGTGTTCACCTATCAACATGATTAGCACATTAATACTAATGGCTTGTGAGTGAGTTAGTTGGCCGATTGCACGGTTTCGCCATTTTAGGGAGAGCCTCGACCTGGCTTGCGAGATGAATGGGAACTTATATAATATTATGATTAACAGTTTGATTCCCTCTTTTGAAAACCCCTGACCTTGCATGAAGTGAATACATCGTTATGAAACATACTAGTTGAATTGACTGTCAGATCGAGGCTACCCCTGCAAATGCCAAACTGTGCAAGTGGTGAATAATGTGACCAACTTTAAATCACTTTTAGTCACAAGTGAGACACTTGCTAATTGTGTTCACACTTGGAATCGGCTTGTGAGTGGCTTATGAGCGGGAAAATAGTCATGACTTAATGCTCATGGGTGAACACGCCTTATTTAATAAAAAAGGATTTTATTGTGTTTATGATGCATTTAAACATTACTCAAGCCCAGCTGACATGTTAATGTGAATGAAAGTTCAAATGGTTTTCTCAGCTGAACATAATGTAACATAATGGTCCGTTTGAAGTTACTGCATAAGGCCCCCCAAACAAATTGTTGTGTTGCCCTCATTTTAAGTATTAATGTAAGTATGACTTCCAGATCTTGAGATAAATGGTACAATGCAAAATATTTGAGGTGAGAAGAGTTTTTTGTGCGAAATATATTCATAAAAATTTGACAAATAAATGATTCAAAAAATAAAATAAAAATTGTTGTTTGCTAATATTTATTAAAACTCATAGAAAAAAGGTAGTACACCTTCCGGTTCCATTTATTTCATTCCAATTCAAGAATTCTGATTTTTTTTTTGAATATACATACAAAAAAGAATGTGATGACATTGATCGCTGACCTCTGCACAGAGAGTGCTAGACTTTTACGTATCTGCACGCATATTAGTAGTTTCGTGATCGAGGATTTCAAGTATTACAAGAGACTAGCTAAAAACTAACCTATTTGCAGTATCGTACTAGGAATAAGAGGCAGCTCGTCTACTATTCGCAGTACTGCAGATACTGCAAATTTTTATTTATTAGGTAGGTGACATCGGCATCTTCTTATTCACAGTCCGATACTGCGAATTTATTCGATTCTGCGAATAGAGTCTTCCAAAACAAAAACATGTCCTTCGAGTCGCCGAAGTATTTACTGCATTTTCAAGGCAAAAAACACGTAAATATCAAAAAAATTACAACAAATGTGTACAAAATAAAAAATTAAAATAAAAATGCCGGTCGTAGAATTTCGAAATTTACGACGGGGCGGGTGAGGGCAACACATCAATTTTTTTTTTTACGCCTAATGGTAAGAAAGACAACGAGGAAAAGACACTATTCAATAGTTTGTATCTCAGTTACTGCAGATATAAATATATCTAAGGCACTAATCTGCATTTATGGAAAACCTTTGATGAGCATGCAGGTAAGAGCATGCAGGTAGACAACAAAGCAGCACAAACTGAGCTACTTGATTGCCTAGCCTCATCTGGACTCTTAAATCTACAGAACAAACATACAAATAAAGCAGTTACAGAATTTGGACCCTCGACTCAGTGCTACATGAGCTTTTTGAAAACTTATTATATAACTGAACATATCTCACATTATATCTAATTTTCCCTAAAGAGTAGAGTAGTGATACAAAAATTACAAAAACTTTATAGTCCTTGTCGCCCTGTATGTTATAAGCCCTAAAGTAATTATACGCAAGAAAACAAAATATTGTATTAAACATAAAAACATTTTTGTTAATAAAATTTAACTTGTTCAAACATAATACAAAATAATAATAAATAATCTATAACAAAGGTGCATAAAACTTTTATTTGCCTTTGGGACAGACTGGGGCTTCATGTGTGGACAGATTGGGCTTCACATGAGCAGAATTTCTGACAAATAATGAACATGACAGAAAATGTTTTACAACGTGATTCAAATATTGTTGAATGTAGTAGCACTATATTTTAATTTACTACTTGAAAGACTTGCTGTATCAAAAACAATCATCATGTGATTGCAAGAAAATCATATCTGAATGGCTCCCATGTAATATTTATTAAACACCTTTATCATTAGATGGTGATAAAAAAAACACCTTAGATTTGTCTCCCATTTGCAAGTGGCTCTTAAATTGGTTCTACAGGTGGTTGACCACACGGGACAGCATCCATTATACAATGCAAATTTATGGAAAATGGCAGCTATTGCAGATATAACGTTCAAGCACTCACATGACAAAATGTATAATATAACAAAGGACTACTGAAAGCACTTATCAAAAATACAAGCACCTTGTCAAATCCCCAAACATATGTATAAAATGCTGCTTTTTATTTGTACATGAAACTTTAATATCAGCCTGGTTAAGGCACACACAGATTTTAGTGGACTGTTAATTACCTACTGATCTTGTTAAATTTCAGATCCATTTTGTTTTTAGAGTACCATATGGGAACATTTCTGTGTACAAATAATTAACTTGAACAATAATACTAAGAAACCAGCTTCAACTAGATAAACCTTGTCACCACATGAACATGATGATAAATAGATAATATTAATAAGCTGCAGATGGCACTATTCTGATTTCTTTTACAATATTTACAAAGTTTTCAAGGTTGATTCAGCATAAATAAGGCAAGCCAATTTTGCACCAAGGCACCAAATTTAACAAGTACAAGTTCACTTTTACCCATTAACTGTAAAGAAGGCTATAACAGCACCAACAAACAATGCATTTAAAATGTTCACAAAAATATGCATCAATTACTTGCTCCATGGTTCGGAAGTCACGTTAAGCCATTGGTCCCATGTATGAATAGACTCCTTCATGGGGTATGTATGTCATGCAAGTACAGTGTATATCAAATCAAATCAAATTTGTAAAAAAACACACTCTATGACATGGTGAGACTTTAACCCACTTATAAACTATTAACTTTGGTCATGAATTGATACAGAAAAACGCTGAGAAGTGTAGGGGTAGCTGAACACCTCACACTGCAGCAGATGCAGCATGTGTTGTATATGTCAATGGCAGCATTGGTATCAATGTTGTGTGAGTGTGATCACCTTTGCTCTTCCTTAAAAACCCTTCACAATTCCTGTCCATTTACTGATGATCAAAGTATGCTGGAGTGTATCCTTACTTACACTCTGCACCAAGGTTATCTTTTACATTGTTTGCAAGAACCACTTTAGGCTTGGCATCCAAAGACATTCACTCTCCTGTGTGACATTCGCTCACCATACCAAATAAACTTTGCTCCAATGTGAAGCGACATTTGGTTTACAAATATCACAACATACGCTACACTTCAGATTGAGTGGAAGTGAAGATCACTCCGAATATGCTTGTGCTTGTTTATTTAATAATCACAACAATACAGCATGCGCAAGTGACATTCACTTTCATAGATTCAACCGATTTTTGCACAAAGAGAACGACATTTGTTCCCCGTTTTAACATAAGTTTGAGTGAATATCAAGAGGGAATGTCTGTTGACACAAAGCCTTAAGATATGTTACAAAAAGTGGAAGAAAAAAGTTTTATTTTAGTATATCGAAGTGTTAAATGAAGACTGCAAGCAGCTCCTTACAAAGGCACTTTGTGAAGATTGGAAGATTTCAACACACATGTTGAACCACTTTATGAAGATGGCAAGAACTTGAGCCCTGCAGGGAGTAGGCAGTCTTCAGCTCATGTACTTTATCAAATTTTAATCAAGGCACTGATGTGGTATTTGAAAATGACGGAACTTACAGCTTGAAAATGAAGCACTATGTAAATATATAAAGCAGTGTTCGTACACCTTAGAGCCTTTAAAATTCAAGGACTTTTCAATGACTTTCAAGGTCCAAAAGCATGATTTTCAAGGACTTACCACAGCATAATTTGCAGTATGCTGAACTCTTGTTTCTGCCGACATCAATCCACTCGCTTAATTTGGGATCAGTTAGCCATAAATTATCAATTTTCAAGGACTTTCAAGGACTCTGTGCAAATTTCCAGGACTTTCAAGGCCTTGAAAAGGTGTTTTCAAATTCAAGGATTTTCAAGGACTCTCAAGGACCGTACGAACCCTGATAAAGACTGTAAGCCCAATGATTAAGCACTTTGCAAACAGGGTGACATCTTAACCCAAAATGAGACTTCAGCTCAGTACTGTTGCATTTTGTGTAGATGGGAGAGACTTTAAGCTCTACATGGAAGAACATGTTTATGTTGCATGAAATATAAGGCCTTAAACTGAAGCATCTGAAACACTTAGTAAAAACAGCAAATCAAGGCCTCTAATGAGGCACTAAATGAAGATAACAAGACTTTGAATCCCTTACTGAAGCACTATGTGAAAGTGAGAAGACTTAAGTCCAAAGCCTAGCACTTTGTGTGTAGATGCCACGATCCAGCAATAGTGATAGGCACTTTCAGAACACAAATATATAAGTACGACAAAAATTGCATTTGGGCACTTTAACCTACAATCTTCTCATTTAAGTTGCATATTATAAGTTAAAAACTACTGCTGAGTCTTGTTAACAAGTATTAGAAAACAACAATACTTAAGATCTATGTGAATGAAGAAGATATGTACTGAAAGCACTTTGTGAAGAGGGAAAAAACTTCATTGTAGATTTCTGTGAAAATGGTGAGACTTTTGAAGCACTCAGTGTAGATTGTGAAATTCAAGGCATTAAATGAAAGTACTTGATGAAGATGATGAGACCCAAACTGTTGTACTGAAAAAGCTGGCTAGTATTTAACCCGAAGCTGTGCCGTAGCAATTTTGAAGATGGTGAATTAAGCTCTGTGAACCACTTTGCTAGGATGATGAATTAAGCCTGCTACTAAGGCACTATGTAGAGACAGTGAGATTTAAAACCCTGTACTGAAGCACTTAGCAAAGATGGCCTATCAATTTTGCATTGAAGCAGTAGGTAGGCTCCTATATTAAATGGCGAGATAAAGCCCTGTATTGGTACTTTTTGTAGGGATGGCAAATTAAGCCCTGTATTTACTGAAGCAGAATTTGAAGGTGGCAAACCCATGCGCATGTTCCTGCCCTGTATTAAAGCCTTTTAAGAATAAGCCTGAATCTGTAGCACGAGGAGAATACAGCCAAAGTAAACCCAACATGTAGGCACTGTGTGAAGCCGGTGGATTAAGACCAGTACTGAAGCACTACATGAACATTGCCACACTTATATGTCGGTGGTGATACCTTTGGACTAGATTTGAATTAATCTGTGCAAGGACTATTTAAATCAATAGTCCTTGATCTGTGAAGATGACAAGACTTCATAAACCCTCACTCATGACACACTCTGATGATGGGGATTCCAACTAACTCCTAGTGGTGTAGTAGAGGAGCTGGAATCACGAAAAACTGACGATGAAAGACGGCTTGCTCTTGTTCTCCTATTTCGAGATGGTTCAATTTGCAACTGAATAGGCTGGAATTCTCGTCCCTGAATACAAAGAAGGAAAAAAATGCTTCAGTTACAAGATAATTTTTACAATTAATCTTTACAAGATAATGGGAAAAACAATTTTCATACTTTCAAATTAACTGATTTCCAAATGAGATTCCTTATATCAGAACAATCATTAAATTGTGGGGTGGGCAGCCCCAGACACACCTCTAGCAATGACTCTGGGGTTTTGTTAATTCTTGAACTCTCTGTGAGTGTGGTTAGTAAAATATATAATGAGGTCAAATTTTGACTTTTCTATTTCACAAAGAAATGGAGATGACTTAAAATATATATCTTTTGCTAAACTATGAATAAATGTAAGTAAAATTGGTTTTATAAATCATTATATGATTAATATCTACTTAAAAATACAAAACTTAATACTAAAAAATAAACTATACTAAATGATGAAAAAAGAAAAGGAACTGTTTTAGATGTATTACGAGGGTCATTCAAAAATTTCTACCTGTTGTATCATAACATTTGTTCTATAAAAGGTAGCTTCTAAATTGGAATAAATATAGCTAAGAATATCATCTAACACATAATGAAAAAATTGTATCAACATCTTTTCTACATTTCTGTAGTTCTGACTTGAAAACCACAGTAAGTTTTGGTACACCGGAAACGGTGAATTATCTAACGATATTGCACCTGAAATTATAATGTGCATCTAAAATGTATGAACAAATATCTCTATACCCAATATTGATGTAAGTTACAGACCAAATTGAAAGTGTACCTAACAGTGAAACAAGTCATTTGTCACTGATAAAGTTAACTTGTTACTGATAGAAATTACCCAGAATTCCAATATGTGGAATGATGTCTTGTACCTCCTCATGTTTCCAATATCTGTATAGTGTGTTTCTCTATAGTGTGACCTATTTAAGTGCGTTTTTATGTGAAAAACAACAGTTTAAGGTACTACATCACATTTTTTCAGTCAAAAAAATTAAATTTAGTTCCCCTTGTGATCTACTATGAAAATGTATCAAAGTTAAAGCTTCATAATGCCACCATTTTACATCTTTATTTATTAAGGTCAACTTCTTTGTAAACTGTGTCTTTGGTTTTTTTTAATGATATTGATGCAAGGGCTATTTGTTTCTATTATTGTTGTGCTTGTGAATGATAATAATTTTCAGTTTGGGTCTGTTGTTTTATCATCCCGTATAATTGTATGCTCATTCTTATGCTTTATAAAAGCTTCACTGTATAGTAATACTGCATGGCTATATTATGGCCTTTTCAATTCACTGTACTTGAGCCATTTTTAAAAATATTGCTCATGTTTTGACGGTTTCCGGTGTACCAAATCTTACCGTGGTTTTCAAATTACCTGCAAAAATCTAGAAAAGTAATTGATATGATTTTGTCACTATATGTAGGTGACATTCTTAGCTATATTTTCGCAAAGTTCAAGTAGCAGAGACTGTCTTTTGAGGCCCATAGCGCACCTAAAATTCCCAAAAGCAGCGCGATTTATCGCGCACCTAAATTCTATGATGTCAACTTAGTACAATTTCGAAAATCCCGTTCCAAAAATAGAGTTTGATTGATTAAGGTCGATGTTCTGTTCTCGGTAGCTTCTTTTCATCGTGAACAGTAACCCAGCGCATTGAAACCAGCATATTTTCTAAGCTTTGCACGCTGGGGAGGTAAACAAAAATGGTGAACCATACTATCGATCGAAGCCTCGACAGTGTAGGAAAATAACACTAGTTTTCACAATTTTGATGAATTGATTACAAATATAAGCGAATTTGGAAGTAGAAGTGTTTGTTGAGAATATAGTCGGCCATTTTCACGAAAAAGTGGACATGAGAAAAATATTGAAAAAAGGATGTAACTATTCAATGAAAAATGCTACCACCATATATTTGGTATCAAAAGAAAGCTATTTTGAAGCTCTTTAAAATGAACCTAATTTTGAAAAGACTGAACAAAAATGTCTGTGAAATTTCTTTTAAAAAACCTAATCAAATTTCTTGATTTTCATAAAGAAAAGTAGTAATTTTTATTTAATTTTTTCAACCCATTCTTGGTTGTTTACTTGGGTGTTATTGTTCTGAATGGCTTAAATAAGGATCAAATTTACACATGAGGTTGTATTTTTTGTTAATCCTGACCAGGCTTTACGGTTCAGTGCACCCAAAAATCAGCGGACAAATTGTCCTTCCGTAACCATGATCGCTTCGCATTTCGCATAGTTAAAACATAACCGTAGGGAATATTTTGAAGTGGAATGTGGCAAACTATTGCAGAAACACCAAGCAATGCATTCAGTAACTTTGAAATAAAATGTCTTCAATAGCCATAGACTAGCAAAACAAAAGCAACGGAAGATATTATTTCAATATATCATGTGCATATTTTGAAACTTGATTGGTTTGTTTTTGAAAATTTGCATTATTTGGGTATGTTAGAAAAAATATAATCCTATAATCATGATGAGAGGAAAAATAATAAAGGAGAATATGTCAGTTTATACTTGGCCTCCAAACAAAATTTTTGCTATCAGACATTTGGCTGTAACATCAAAATTGTACAAGACTGAGAAGACATAAAATTACCCTAGTAAATTCATTGTGTTTAAACTGCTGCCTTTTGTTTTCTGATTTTGTCAAAAAGCTTGCCTAAACATCTTGAGGAGGGCGATTCTCATCACTCTCCTACAGCTCACTTAACAATCTTGAGGAGGGTGATTCTCAGCTTGCCTGGCATTTTTTAAAGGACAGTCCCTGAAGTAGCTACCTTAAATAGAACCAAAGTTATGATACAACAAGTAGAACTTTTTGAATGACCCTCGTATTATTGATAATATGTATTCATTGTAATCTAAAGAATGACATTGTAATGGATTGTATGAATTGGTCCATCAACCACAAAAATATTTAGGACTGTGTTAATACAAGAAGAGTGAAACAACATACAAAGGATATAATACAGTTTAAGGAGGTGTTTCAAAACTCAACTGGCAGTTGCACTGGTTCTGGACGATTCACTTGGGTCAACAGTTAGTACACCCCAATGCTCACAGCTGGTTTAGTTTTTAAGCTGTTGTGTTGTTTTGATATTGAAATAAAGTTTTGAATGAACATATGAATGGTTAGCTTAAGTCCAAACCTGGCCCAGTAATAAATAAATAAATATCTTGATTCGCATTTAACAAAAAAGTACTTATCTAAATTTGATCCTTTTTAAAATGATCCTTTCTATTACTGCATGGCATAGCCAACTGCTCAAAAGCCGCTGACAACTGCCGGTTGGGTTTTAAAGTGGCCCTTAAAGCGTATTATTGTTTCAAACAATTCTCTGACATGAAAATTTGGAGCCAACCATAATTTACCAAGTTTTTCAGTCCCATGAAATGTCAAAGTCCTGTGGATTTTTGATAGGAAACAGAATAGCATACTTCTCAATGTCCTTTACATGTCACAACTTGTGGATACGGAGCCAGCAATTAGATTGACATGTTCTTGTCAGAAATATTTGAAACAAAATATAAAACTACAAAACCTTCAAAGTCTAAAAGATAGGTGATGTTACAAACATAATAATAGTGGTGGGCTATAAAATGGTGATGTTTGGGATTAATGAGAGTAAAATACGCAGCTTGATTTTACAAACAAACGAAGCGGATTTATCAACCCAGATTTTCTAAATATGTGTTTTGGCAAGGGTTATCTTTAATCCTACATTTAAAAACAGCAAAAATATAAACTGAACAGGTACACCGCACACATAGATGAAAGCGCCCTCATGGCCTAGCCTAATTTGGCCTAAAATTGTCATTTTCTGGAAAACGAAGGGTCTAATTGTCTCAAAACCTCTAAAAATGAATTCCTTGAATCAAAATACTTCAGAATGGACACAAATATTGTTTCAATAGGTTTTACACAGAACGTGAGATATGGAATTTTGATGAAAATTGGATGGGGGGGGGGGGGGGTCATGACCCCAAACTTAAACACTGTTTTTTGGCCGGCACCCCCTCAAATTTTGACCGATTTCTTTAAAAATGGTATCAAATTGTTAAGGAGAACAAGCTGCATCTTATAAGCTTTTACTCTCATTAATCTGAAACATCACCATTTTTTTTCACCCTGTATAGCCCACCACTAATAATAAAGATTGAAATTGACATCAAGGAGAATTAATCATTAAACCCTGAAACAATAAAATAGGCTAACAATGGAATTGTGTGCAGACAAAAATACAAAAGATTAATATGAAGAACAGAATAATGTGAGTTTATGATAAACTTTTTATAAAATGTAACTACAGAACATTTTTGAAATTGGCACCTTTCCCCAGGAACCTTTCATTCTTTGCATACTATCAAAAAAATTATTTAAGTATTTTTAAATGTTGGTGCTGAAACAGTTTCATGTTTTAACTCTTTGAACTCTGATCCCAAATAACTCAATGGGTCACCAAAAGCGTCCGCCGGTGGTCATAGAGTTAAGGATGAAATTTGAACATATTTGCACCATTAATGCATGGTGAAAAATGGGATTTATATTTTATTTATTTATTTTTGTGCAAGTGCATGATGAAAAGGGATATATTATCAATGTGCCCTATCAGACAGAATGGTGCCAAAAATGAATGGAAAACTATTGTTGTTTCAAATAAATTTCGGACATGAAAATTCAGAGCCTTGCATAACAGCATTGCATATATGCAATTTACGCAAATGCGCAACGTTTTCCATGCGTGCCCGATGTCGTAGCACAGTTAATTACTGATTGGAAACAGCGTTGCGTACTTCCCGATGTATTGTGCTTGTCACAGCTTGTGGATACATATTGGCTGCGTTCAATTGTCAGTTCGTGTCCAATATTTATTTGAAACAATAATAAAATGGTCTATTTGTGCAAAAAGTTTAGCAAATGTGTGTTAGTGTGAATATCTTAATAAATCAAATAAAAAATGAATAACAAGTGAACTAGCGTTCAGCTGTATAACTGCAACGTTTAATTGAGAGTCAATTACCTTGTCTTGGCTTCTGCGTCATAAAACAAGAAACAAATAAATCAGAATTCTTATTGGTGTGATGTACTTGAAGTTGGGATTCTATTATGGTGAATTCAGCACAATGCGTAAGGAATTTAGCGAGTGTAAAAGATGGCATCATTTGACCGCCCTAGCGGGGTGGTCATGTGACCACGAGGATTTCATCACTACGCTGAAGAGGTTGAGAGAACCTCACAAGCTACGTCGCGGCAATCTCAAGACTCTGAAATATCTATATATTACTAACACATGTGAGTATATATACAAACACATTAACACATAAACCATAACGCTGTAGCACAATTTTAATAACAACATAGCTAGTCAAAACGACAATAATACACACCAATTTAATCGTCCATTTTTGCTCAATCATTTTCATGTATCAAAAATAAGAACCTATTTGAAAGGTGATTGTTTAGGCCTACATGTAAGAGGGGTATTTCAAGTATGGCTAAATGCGTTGTATGTAACATCGGATGCTCTGTTCATAACAAATGCATGTGTACACATCTACAAACTAGTGTTGATCCCAAAAATGCTTTTTGAGGACTATTTTGAGTGACAGCATGTGAAATTACCTTTAAGTCTTCCATATTTTTCTCCTATTGTACATGATTTTGTGTTACAATGTGTATTTGTAAAAATTGTATTTTTCTAAGGTTTTGTTACAAGTATGTACAGCGCTCAGCAGCTTCTTTGTTATGATCGAGCGCTCAAAAATCTCTCATTATTATTGTTTGTAATGAGCGGTGCTTTGCTTTGCTTATTATCAATTTATGAGCATTTACATTTTATACACAGGTTTAGCAGTGCAAAAGTGCTTTTATGAATAAGAGTTCTACTATTTGTGTGGTTTGAAGCTAAAATGAATTACTAGTAGTCTACTAGTCCTACAAGCAATTGTATAGTTGACAGTCGCTACTTTTGCCAATTGTCACAAGTCCGTAACCTAACGCTTCACCTAGGTGTCACAAGTTTTTTTTGCACATACATGTAATATCATGAATATAGGACCTCATAGCCTTGGCCAAACCACCACTTTAGTCAGATCTGTTAGTCAGTTTTAGCCGAAAGGAAATTTAAAAAAAATATTGTTGTATGAAAAACATGCAGAAGTACATTTAGACAGTAAGCCACAAACAGCAAAGAAACCACTTAACCCTAGGAAGGATGCATTGGCGCAAATAATGCGAAGAAAAGAGGTAAATGCTTCCATAAGGCGACGAAAAGTCCGAGGATATTGACACGTTCCTCCTTCCACTATTTTTGTTGCCATCCCCTTGAGCATCAGTGAGCATCAGCTCCATAGCCATTCACTTTCTCACACCCCATCATCGTGTCTATAGCCATTTTTAGTGAGGCTATTGACACTATCATCATGTCTATAGCCACTTCCAAATTAAAAACCCTTTTTTACGGGCCTGACTGACCCTAAATTTGCGTTTTTGAAGAATTTTTTTTTTAGTTTTGCCAAAATCATGTAAAATCAGCTGTTTTTTGGCCAAAATTTAAACATTTTTTTGGTTAATTTTTACGTAAGTTTTATTTAAAAAAATCAGTTTTTCTCCCAAATTTTTAGGCTTTTTGGCTTATTTTAGGCAAAAAAAAAAATTGACCGACCAACCCTACTCGAGAGGTCCGCCCGCCAGTAAAACAGGATTTTTTTGGGTCGTCGCATAATGATTGCTAACTTAACCACCTACCGTTGTCTGTCTCTTTACAGCAAAGTAGCCAATGATCATCAACACGGTGACCAGCACCTGAAGCCCGTACGTTAAACCAAGAAAATTGAAGCGGAATTGCCAGATGTCGTGAACCAGGCATTCTCCCGTCTCCTCGCATGATAGTTGTCGTGACCAGAGACATGTGCTTTGAATAGCTTTTCCATAGAAAATTGGTGCAGGAATGAAGCCTGTTAGAGTGAGAGATAAGGAAAAAATCTTAATAATTAAAAACTTTATGATTAAATTCTAAGTTTTCACAAAAAATATTTATTATGAACACACAAATCTGTAACGAAAATGCTGTAAATATGCAAATCAAATTTTTCTGCCAGTATGACTAAAAAAATCAATAAAAATTTTTAATGCAAATTTTCATAACCAAATGAATTGCAAAAGAATGTATTTCATTTGTCTATATTGACATATTTTACCTAGTGTAAAAGCCTATTTGAAACAAACTTATAAATTCTCTAAAAGGGGGGGGGGGTTCTTGTTACAACCCCGCTACATTTTTTTAAACAGCCTTTTTTGCTGAATAAACTGCATCAATGATTATATATGATTAACATCCCTTACGCACCTTTTGACATTATATTGGGTGAATTAAGAGGGTGTCGTTTGGGCATAGGGTGACGTCATCAAAGATTATAGTGGGGGAGGGGTTGGCGAAATTCCATGATTCTTATCTCTCCATTTTATAAATAATTGACAAGATATATGATATGCTTCAAACTATCATCATTTTCTTACTTATTCAGCCCAAAATCCCATGTTAATCAATTTGGGCTAATTTTTATGTATAATTATCAATTCGCACAAATTTGCTAAGGCACTCTGATTTTGTGACGTCATGACGTCATATGAAACTGAATGGTACTCACTTTGGTATCAATTTTCAATACAGGAGGTTCATACCTATACATTGACAGCAAATAAAGGGGTATTCTCTGTATAGAAAATCTAGGGAGGGTGTTGCAACCCCCCCCCCCCTTTGGAGTTTGTGTTACAAAAATAGCTCAGGAGGACCAGGGTTCACCATTGTATAGGCCCCTAATATTAAATTGTGAATTTCAGTGAAGTAAGGCT
>JXSR01S016218.1:2767-16117 GCA_000969725.1 Ophiothrix spiculata | reverse complement strand
GGGGGGGGGGGAATCATCAATATTATGAATTGAAACATGGGGAAATTTGACACACCTGCATTAAAATAACATGACCACATTCAAATATATATATGCTACAATAGAAGTGAAACCAAATGCTCACCTAAAGCTTTGATGGCCAATGATGCAAAACCAACAGCAATTGATCTGTCCCTAGCTTCAACAATCCTGCAAAAACAATATAAATTCATTATATTAATTGACAAGGGACGTATATATAAAAGGTTGCAATAGTGAAACCAAAGTCAAATGTTTGATGTGAAACTGAAGACGATTGATCAATCGAGTTTCAACCATCCTGAAAGAGAAATACAAAATTCATTATATTAATTAACAAGGGACATATATGCTAAAGGTTACTATCATGAAACACAAGTCAACTGTTTTGCTTAAGAATAATAATATGTCACACCATACTATCAGGTGATTATTACACTTCCTTTTTCAAAATGCAACCATGACAACACACAAAGTTTTGAGGACATTGAATTGAAATGACATTGAATGCTTCTAGCCTCCCTGCATCAACAGTACCAAGGGCAGATCCTTTTTTTTTTTAATTAGGAGGCATCATTTGGCCAAGTAAAATAAATTATTTATTTCCAGTAAACATCTTGGAACAAAAGGAAGTGAAGAAATTTTATTTCAACAACATATTTTATGCTTTCAAAATTTTGGGACGGGAGGTAGCAGCGTAATTTATTTATTTTACCTCCAAATTTTTTTGCTTGAAAATACATAAAATAATGTGGAAATAATCTTTTTCATCATCATTTTCACAGTGATAACTGTGACCAAAATAGCTTCATTATAACTATACGAAACTTCAACATCAAATTCTTAACAACTTTCCAAAAGTTGTGTAATCTTGTGGTAGTAGCTTGAGGCAGGTAACATACATCTCTAGTCACTTCCTGCACATTGTTATTAAAGGCCATGTCTTCTCAATGATACAACTGACCTTATTACTTTGAATCACTTCTGCCATGATATGATGATATATAGGAACTTCTAGTATCCTCGTTTTATGCCTCGTTTGAAACCGTCTGATAATGCCCACAGAACAAACCTAAAAATTTTCTTTTTTGACCGGACTTGCATAATTGCAATATAACTGATTATAGTGTTTTGAATTTGACAGTGCTGGTAGGATGAATGGCTCATCAAAACCCCATTATTAGTTCATGAACATTTATTTGAAAAATCAGTACCCAAGAACCCATTTCAGATCTATGAAATTCAACAACCTAAATGTTTTTAAAGCAAAATGCTATAGCTCAAGTATATGCAAATTTTAGTTCCAAATGGTCCATTTTGACACAATTGAATTCCCATGGATTGCCTTTTCAGGGGTAATTGAGAGTTGCTTTGAAAAAATGAGCCCAAAGTCACAAATTTCCAAATTAAGTTTTATGAGATAATTTAATTCATCATATTGCCATATTTTGATAAAATTGGCCTATATACTGACATAATTTACTTTCCTTCCACACTTAATGTATAATTAATAGAATATGCCTGAATGCATTTTACATCAAAAAGAAAAATAATATCACCACCATATTTTTGCTTCAAGGAAAAATTGGCACATCATCCTTTTAAAAGATGCCATTCATTTTTTCAAAAATCTTCACTGGCGACTTTCCATTCATTTTATTGCAACACCCCTAAATTGTTGGTTCCTAAGCCCTCAGTTTAAAAGTCGGGCTGTCAAATGTCACCTTTCACATTCAAGCATCCCCTTAGTTTGAAAACAATGGCTGACACATATGGCACTTTAATATACAAGTGCCCCTTCCCCCTATAAATTACCTGGGTGTATCATAATAAACAAACATTTGGACAACAAAATTAACAAACATGAAGACAAAAGAAAAAACAACCACTAGCTACGGGCAATTAGCACTTTCTTGCCAAATACACTGGAAAGTCCTTTTTACTTAAATTCTTTAATAAAACTGAAAATGACTCATTTAGAGCTAAATATAAGTTTGACGTTTACAACAATACTAGATACACCCTATTCACCTTGTTTCAAATTCTATGACCTGGATCCTGGTTTCTTTTAGTCCGATCCTAGGACCTTGATTTTTTCTGTGTTACTATCCACAATATAAATCCACTATCACATACCACTTTACTAGAAAGCCAAGAGTTCTACATAGCAGACTGATCGCATAGCAGACTGATTGCCCCTCCCCGAAAAAATAGCCTTTTTTTCGGGGTAGGTAGTGAAGTGGCTTTCTATAGATCACTGGACTTGGTAGTTATATCTCTCATGTTGGTTAGTGTCACCCAAAAAACAAGGGTTCTATTAATCGAACTAGGTTTCTTTAAAGTAATGCCACCAAATTTGGATAATGGCAACGTGACCAGGAAGTCAGATTTGTTTTTAAATATATTCAGAAAGGCCTGTCCTTTGTAAACCATGCACTAATAATGTAAACTGAAAGTTTTCAATTTTTCCTTTATATGTATAGTGTTTTCATGTTTCGCTTTGTATAATTTTCTTATCATTTTTTTTGACTTTAAGTTTGTATTTCTTAGGGCATAATCGTTTTCAGGCCTTTTGTTTATGTCCGCAATATCATTGTGTGTTTTTTATAAATGTGTTTTATGTATATATGTATTTATATGTTGATATTGAAATAAATCAGAATCTGGCCTCTAAACACACATAGATTTGTATAACATTTTTACTACTTGGACAGATTACCCTTTGAATAGAGTTATCTACTAAATGAGGGAAGAAATCTAACATTAAACAAGTATAGACTTTATGAGATGCTCTCACAAAAGGCAGATCTCAATTTTTCAAAATACAAATTTTCAAATGTTTTATCATGTGCTTAAATAGCCCTTGTCTTTGTAAACCAAATATATATATCAGTATTTTCTGCAAAAGTTTCTTTATTTTCTATATCTAATATTATATAATCAGAACCATTTCACCATACACTTAGCTACTTGCAGCCAATGACAAAAACCAAAGACCTGTCAACACTTAGCTTGTGATATTCCCTAGCTCTTAATGGCTCCAAAATGGGATGGGGTGGATATGGCAAGTGTGATAAAGTCATTTGCCAAGATTCAAAAACATGTTGGTTCTGGACAGGCTTGAATCATTAGAAATCGTTGCGTCTAGCATTTACGGGTCATTTTGGAAAGTATAATGCTTAGGCCTAAAAAAATTTGGGAATTGGAGGTTTTTTACCATGCTCAAAAAATTAAAAATATTTAGGGTCAGCAGTAAAAATCGTCGGTCGGTCGGGTTATGCCAATCAAACAATTTGTTTAGGCCTTACTGCAATACACTTGACTATCCTCGGGCCTTTGGCCTACTCATTTTGTGATAGTTCATATGGACATGTTTCAATGTTTTTGAATATGCTATCACAAACATGATACCTATTATTCAATGAGAATCAGACAATTAAATTTTATTCAACTGATTTATGAAGAAGCAAAAGATGATTGGTCTCATACCAATTTTTTTAAAGTTTCACAGTGAAATACATGTGCAGTTTTGCAGTTGCTTTTGAATTGAAATGCATCCTTTTTAAAAGAGATATTTCAAAAGTAGCAATGTTTACATATCTTAAATACAAATATATGCCTTTAAATAAAATAACCTTTAAAATAATACAGCACCATATTTAGACTACAAATACTGAAATTGAAACAGATGGATTCTAAGATTTTGAACATTTGCGTAGGTAGGCAATCTGATTTAGTTACAAATGCAAAATGTATAGATGAGTTGACATAGGACGTCATGCCATGCAGTGTGCGCGGTCATATCCATTGTTCTTTGCCCGGCACTATGCGTGCACAGAAGGTTTTTATTTAGGACACACGCTTTCAAAATTCACACCAAATCAAGTAGGGCTATTGAAATGTGCAGCAATCATTTGTTGTTCCCTCATGCATACCTGTGGACTAGCTCCTTACCAGTGTTTATAGACATTAGTGTCAACTCATCTAGATTTTCCATATTTGTGTGAAGGACTATCATATCTTGTAATTTTGATCATTTTTGATTGTAATTTTTAAACCTGAAGATTTGTTTGCATATAGCCCATCCAAGTTGACCTTGCAGCAAACTCAAAGTGAGCGAAGGGTGAAGCCCAATGAGCGAGCGCCGCAGCTAGATGGACTATTTGCATATGTTGCTTGAGCCACATTTAAGTTGCAAGTAAAATGAAGCCTTTTACTTTCTGGGATGCTTTCTAATAGGTCTCGGGTGTATTCAAAGAAAACAAGTTGCTGCACTCAACTCTCTTTAAAGCAATTGCTTTAAATTCAATGAGGGATATTGTCATATTGTTTTTCAACTCAAAAGTAGTAGGATAACACTTATACGTTTTGGGCCAAAAAGCTTATCTTCAAAAACAAAACATCTACCTGGTATGATCATGGCACACCTTGTATTGTCTTGTGCCGCCCATTTGTAAGTAGGTCAATGCTTGTTTTTGTGCACATGAACTTGGCATCATGCAATAGCACATGGAATTAGAGCAAAGGGCAACACACTCTTGCAGACTGTAATCAATCTTGCTGATAACCCAGCAACCTTTCAGCTTGACTGACTGACATCCAGGAGCTTATCCAGTGACTAGGTGTGATGAGATATGTGTGTGCTTGCTACAGGCTATATCTGTGCTGATTTGAAAGTAACTGAGAAGATTTTATTCCACAGTTGAAAAATGTTGGTTCAGTGAAGTTTTTCATTAGAACAATGGAACTTTTGTTTATGAAACTGAAACTGAACTGGATCTTATGAAATCACACTGTGCTAGGGGAGATTTGAGAAAAACTCCCCTCAGTTACATGTCATGAAGAGATTACAAAATTCATAACCCCAGACTTCCCTCAACCATGAGTAGCATGCCATAGTGATTAAAAACAAACAAAATAAACTCTCCTATGCCCACTTCAAAATAGATTTTGAATTTCCTCAGAAACCAAGGGTAAGGTCAGAAAAAAATATTTGTCACCAACTTCAGCAAAATATGAACAAAATTGTACCAAAACATTCCTGATATTTTGTTGTGCTCTATGAGCGATGTTGTGCTCTTAGGTCTGATCAAATATTTCATAACAAAGTAAAAATATAACCATACCAATAGATACTTCAATTTCACTTCAATACTCTCACATGCCTAAAGCACAGATCTTTAAAAATCTATGCCTAAAAAAACAAAAGGTGGTTTGTATTATTTTTGACATAGTAGATACTGCCTTTAGTTACAAAATAGCATATGTTCATATCTACATACAAATTCTGTGTTCTTGCTTACGAGGCAGATCTAGCTGACTGGATTATTGATATATGGAAGTAAAGTAGGACCAATACAGGATTAAGGAAGCAATCTAGGAAACAATAAAACAACATCACTTAGCTCGTTTTTTAGATTGAGATCAAGATAAGGCCACAATAAACCAACCAAGTTTGTTTCTAGTAACATGCTTGAAAAGTACAATGTGATATGCGCTTTTTTATTTTTTCATTTTCCGAAAATGCAATGCGATATGCTATTTTTTTTTAAAACAAAAAATGCTAACTTGATCAGCTGATATTCAGACTGTAAAGCCACGGACATCAACACGCATGCATTCATATTACTTTGACGCAAATTTTTATCTCGAGAGCATATATATTCGTACTTGTTCGACCATTGTATGACTGTAGATTCTGCATCGGGTAATATGGTTGTGGACCATAGTTTCGAGCCAGTATCTTAGAAGCACTAAATATTTTGCTGAGCTCTCAAATATGTACGATTAATTTTGATTAAGTTTTTTACGCAAGTTACCAGTAAGCTTTTTTACAGAATTGTTTTATTTATCAAAAATAAAGATTTTTTTTTGATATGAAATATTTCAAAACGCAAGTAAAAAATCATAAAGCGTTCCAGTATGTGTTTCTAGATTCTAAAAAGCATTCGAGGTCCAACATTTGTTCAAAATTTAGTTAGGTTGTTTACAAATATAGTGGTCCAAGAACGAGAAATATATTTTGGTCCAAAACTGACCTAACCATCATCTTCTACATGAAAATCCACATCTAGAAATGTATATTTTTATATGGATTAACTTATCAGTTGCTGAGTTACAAAGCATAGAATATTTCAGAAAAACAGGGTTAACTGTGCCCTTAACAGAAACGCGCGGAGGTTACCAGAAACAAACTGGTTTTTTTTTTGGCCTAACACAGCAATAAAATAGGTAAAGGAAACACTCAGTGAAAGGCACTAACTATAAACAAAAGATTCTTAACACTAGGGCTGGTATCGGCAAGTATTTGCATTGTCAAAAACCCATTAAATTCGAGTGACCGACTTTGACAGTGTCGATCGACAATGTTTTTTTGTCAACAGAGATTTATTGCTTTTGTTGTTGACATTGTCTACAAAAGCCTTGTCAATACCAGAATTACTAAAAATACAAAATCAAAAAGTAATTAAAACTGAATTGAATGATTAAGATTTCATCTTCTGAAAATTTTACATAAAGTCCAGGTCCAACTTTAATATCCTAGTTTAAACCACAAGATCTGTAGAATATGTAGGAGAAACAAAATGAGTCCTCAGTGAGTGGCTTAAGGAACACACCGCAAAGACCTCTTATAATTTATCCGCTATTGCTGAACATTGTCAGAAAACTGGACATGAACCGGACCTTGATAATGTCTCCGTATTATGCAGAGAGTATAAACCATTACATCGCAAAATAAGGGAGGCTATTTCCATCAAGAAAGAGACTAGCCCCACTCTTAACAGAGACAGGGGGCGTGAACTTTCCATTATTTATAATTCACTTCTGGAAACACCTTCAAGATCTAGGATGCCACCAGTGGCGAATCTCAAAAATGGATCAGTCTGAACTCAGAACTAGACCGCTGATGACGGTGATGGGTAATACCAAAATTATTCGGATAAAAAAGTGTTGTAGCAAAGTTTTAAACCTCTTCAAATGTGTAAACTGTTTTGAAAATAGGTTGCAAAATACACTTACCTGAGATACAGCATAAATGTTGGATTGCTGTAGATACAGTTGAAGAAAAAGACCAACGCAAACACACCAGTGAATAACCATAATGTATGGCAGTTTCTGCTACACTCGCCTTTAAGAGCGGAGTATTCGTTGCTTGGGTTGGTGAGGTTGGAATAAGTGATACATCTGCAACCCTGGTATGTCTGAAAAAACAAGTCATATGTTTCTCTGGGTAATTGCTAATTGCAGGCCATCCTGGGAGAGGACAAAATCAAACAATTTCACATGGAAACATGAATAAACCAATATGGCACATACACTTATTATAACACAGATTGTCCTTAAATACACTGCCACTCTAAAGTATTTCTGCGCAAAACCTCTATTAAGCCATATCTCAAAAGGCGTTTATCCGATTTTCATCATTTTTTGACAGAGTCTATATTTTATAATTATGGAAGTAACTTTTCCAGAATTGCATTCATTGCATTGTATTTTAAAATATGGAATGTAATGACTATTACTAACTTTTGTCTGAACATAAAAAATTGAGTTTATTATATTCATTTCTGCACATTTGTTTTAAAACTTACAACCTGAAAATATTCTATCCTGTTACAAGGTAATAATGAGGTTATGAAAAACTGATTAATTACATAGTAATGAGATTTGTACTTGTAGTGTATTTGTATATATGGTCCATGAAATCAGCCATTTTTATAGCAATGGAAGATCAAATATTAAAAGAAACATCGATTTATTCATATTGAATAGATAAGTTACATACACTACTAGTATGAATCTTTGATGATTCTACGTCGTTAATATAAACAAGATGGTTCGCGAACCAGTAGTCTCGCCTGCGTATCGACCGCCTACTGAATTGACCCCCTACTCAATCATTCAGTTGTAGGGTGGAGTAGGGTAGGGTATGAGTAGGGTATGCGTATTAAGCGCTTTCTTAATTGATTGTTACATAATTATTCAGTGGTGGGGTGGGATGGGGTAATTTAAGCTGGCACAAACTTGCACTGTAGGCCCAACTACAATAACAGGTTTTTTTGGTTTTTAAATATGCTATTAAATCTATATTTGATACGTTAATCTTAGAAATCTGACTACCAATGGAAAGGTCGGACGACGGGGTCACAATTGACGCTGTTGATCGCTGGTCCAAGACGAACAATTTGACACCTTAATCTTTAAAATCAGACAAAATTGGAAATTTGACCCCAAGGGAAAGGTCGGACGATGGGGTCACCATTGACGCTTTTGATCACTGGTCCAAGACGAACAATTTGACACCTTTATCTTTGAAATCGGACAAAATTGAAAATTTGACCCCAAGGGAAAGGTCGGACGACGGGGTCACTATTGAAACGTTTGATCACTGGTCCAAGACAAACAATTTGACACCTTAATCTTTAAAATCGGACAAAGTTGAAAATTGGACCCCCAACGGAAAGGTCGGACGACAGGGTCACCATTGACGCTTTTGTTCGCTGGTCACATACGAACAATTTGACACCTAATCTTTGAAATCGAACAAAGTTGAAAATTTGACCCCAATGGAAAGGTCGGACAACGGGGTCACCATTGGCACTTTTGATCGCTGGTCCAAGATGAACAATTTGACACCTTAATCTTTGAAATAAGACAAAGATGAAATTTAACCCCAAGGGAAAGGTCGGACGACGGGGTCATCACTGACACTTTTGATCGCTGGTCCAAGATGACTTATTTGACACCTTAACTTTTAAAATCGCACAAAGTTGAAAATTTAACCTTTCTTTTGACCTTTGACCTAAAGGGAAAGGTCGGACGACGGGTCACAATTGACACTTTTAGATTGGTGGTCCAAGATGAACAATTTGACACCTTAACTTTTAAAATCGCACAAAGTTGAAAATTTGTCTTTTCTTTTGACCTTTGACCCCAAGGGAGTTAGACAAAGGGGTCACCTTTGACGCTTTTGATCACTGGTCCAAGACGAATAATTTGACACCTTAACCTTTGAAATTGGACAAAGTTGAAAAACAGGCAACATTTCAAACTTAATTATGCAAATTAGGTACTTAATTAGCATGTTTTGCGCTCAAATTGCAGCTGGCACAAGCACAGCTCTATCCCCACCTACCCATCAAATTTCATGAATGTAGGGCGCACGGTTTGGAACATATGCCATTTAATTTATATGCATAAATTATGCAAATTAGGTACTTAATTCATATTTTGCGCCGAAATTGT
Organism: Ophiothrix spiculata; assembly: GCA_000969725.1. Classification (NCBI taxonomy): domain Eukaryota; kingdom Metazoa; phylum Echinodermata; class Ophiuroidea; order Amphilepidida; family Ophiotrichidae; genus Ophiothrix; species Ophiothrix spiculata. Next base: position 6,853 of record JXSR01S016218.1, on the reverse strand, counting down.
TGCTGGATCCATTTCGGCTCCGGGATTACCCAGTCACCAAATATCATTAACGTAGGGCATGCGGTAACCAAGATTTGCTCCAGATAAATTTTGTGGACAGCGGACAGAAAAAACATTTTCAGGCGAGACAAAAACAAGGTTTTTGAACGTTTTTAATTGTGCAGAAATACTTCAGAGCGCAAGTGTAGGCTTTTCCAGACATGTTAACACGTAAGTGGTCAAGTTCTTTCACATGCTTATTGGTGGTCAAGGGGTCCATATGGACCTATCATAAGAAAAGCACATTTTCTGGAGGAATTTTATGTTGAAACAGAACCAAGAAAGATTCGAAAATTGGACACATCGTTCCAAAATGGCAGAAAACAAACAAACAACCAAACATTTATCATATCAGTTATTGACAGATAACTTCTGTTTCAGTAAATCAGAGTACTGTTGTTCAAAAGTTAACAAGTTTTCAAATACATGTATTGGACCCTATATTTGGTACCTACGTCCTCTGACATCCTAGCTTAGAGCATGCTGGTGCAATGGCAGCACTGTGTGATCGGTACTTGTGCATCACTCATGACCAATCATAATCTCGGAAATCACATCAGTATACGAAATACAATTAAATTAACTCTCAATATTTCGTATGAACGGTAAGAAACAGTGTTTGATGATTTGACCATTTTGTACAAACTAATTGTTTCAATCTCTATTGTGTTGAATGGGCAGTGTGTGTAATTAAGTATATATTATCCAAAAAGTGCCAAGTATATATTTGTGATAATTGTGACCTGTCATATCGAAAGGTACCTTAAGGGTCCCAAAGTCAAAATTGATTTTTTTGGTAGGCCTATCATCTTAAAGCTTATATTTTAAACTTTAAAATGACACCTTGCTTTTGGTTATTGGATGTTCGGTTGCGAAGTTACATCCAAATTGGTAAAAGGCATTGGGCTGATTCGGAAAACTAATAGCTCTGAGAAAATTGAGTTTTAAGTACTCAGTAAAACTTAAAAATGGAGAGAGGATTTTTATCTTGGATTTTAAATAAATACATTTTTCTGATGTTTTGGATGTTGGAACCTGATTAATATGATAGAATACACTTCAAAGATAACCTTTCTGATGAAATTAGAAATTCAACCTTAGATGAGATTTTTGATTATGTTCAGATTCAATGGACCGTATCTTGTAATTTACTATGCCGACCTAAAGTACCTTTTGATATAACAGGACACAATTTACTTGTATATTGTATTATAGGCTGGAGGCCTACATACTTATAATAAAACAGAAATGAAGCGAAACGTACTTACTCTTAAAATTGTATTTTTTGTTGAAAAAATGCATCCGTAAAAACAATAAGAAGTTCTAAATAATGGTTTTGAAAATGTCGGTATATCTTTACACAGATTCATAACCATTCATACAAACACAAGCAATTGTGACCATGGCTTTAACTCCACAAAGCCTTGCTGAAGCTTAGTGAAGAAAATCAAGATATTATTGGAAACCAATCATGGATACCACAGACAGTGTCTTTTACGGCGCGCGAGAGCGAAAGCGCGCAGTCGCGCATCTTAAATCCTTTGAGTCAGAGCGATTCATCGCGCGTCTTGTCAGAGGCCATTCAGAGGTTTTCAGCCTTTGTATAAATGAACTGGCAACACAACGAAAAATAATTCTTAAGGCAATTTACCAATAATGAACGATCCTGAAACGGTATGCTTTACTAGTTTCACGCTATGACTTCACGTTATAATTGTGGCTGTTGTAAATTGGTTCCAAGATCGTAGACCTGCGAGTATTAATTCCACGTGCTTGAGGGTGACGCGCTTTAAATTACAGCTTGTATTACCGTGTGATTATGGCAGCTGTGATGAAAGATGTGGCGTTCGGTCTTAGTACTAAGTACTTTGTACGTACTAAGTGTTTGATACAGATGAAACGACAAATGGTACAACTAAAAATGACAACATTTGTCGTCAGATTATTTTGTAAATGTCATATTACTGCACACTATTAGGAAGGTATAAGCTTACTTCCAGTCATATTTTTTTATTCTTTTAGCATTTTTTACTGACCAGTAGCTACAAGTCTACCTTGATTGTGGACTTTGGATCTAAATTTTGTTGCAACTGCTGACATCTTTACTCAGTCCCCTTCATACTTGGGATTAGACCTGAACTTAAGAGGCTGAAGTTCAAGTCTGACTCAGGAACTGCTCTGGGCTGGACTACAAAGGGAGTGGCAAATATGATTGTCAGTGTGCACTTACAGGCCCACTGATTTATTTTTATGACTAGATCTTTATAAAAAGTCAACTTCATCTGATTTTATAAGTTAACATGTCAGATTGTTTGACTTAAACCAGCGATCAAAAAAGCTCTTCTAAAGCTCGTCTTGAGGAGCCAGGAAGAGCTTTTTGATGCTCCTCTAAATTTTTTGAAAGACGGTGTCTGATACCAGGTACATTTTAGAACAGAAAACTATGGTTCCTATGTTTTATGACAGAATATCCTATCTTGGTTTATAGCATTGTGTGAAAGATACAACTTACTGTTTTATCGTTATCTACATTCATAGTAACCTCGTTACATCCAGCATAACAAGGCGACGCATACGTAATGCCGTCGCTACCACACACCGGTGAGTAAATAGTGTCGCATTGACAGAATGAATTACAGCTGCTTGTCGGGGTAGGGGGAATGGGTGAATCAAGGTGATGATGAGATCTGCAGTAGAAATAAGAAGATTGAGTATCAATTGCTACTTTCAGCAAAATTACAAAGCCTATGGCTTAAAAAATCTCTATGGATAGTAACTGGCCAGTATGGCCTGCCCTGAAGTGATACGCCCTTATATGAAGTTGTGTACTGGAAGTAGGAAAATTGATGCGTGTATTTGAAATTTCCAAAACATTTGGAGCAAAACAGCATGGTTTGGACACTTTTTGGTTAAAAACTGACATCTTCATCATGTTCAACAAGTAAAAATTGGCTTCTAAAAATCGATACTTTTATATGTTTTAGAAATAACTCAAGAGTTACAATTGAATTGTGAATTAAGGCTACCCCAACTGTTATTGTGCGTCTTCCTAGACCCATCAAAGATGTATCAGTTAGGTGCGCCTTGATTTATCCATCATGCGTATATATATATATGCAAAAAGGGCAGCAAAACTTAACAAACGCAAAAACTTTTGGACACTCTACAATTTTGCGACAAGTTGCGACGTAACTTCGGCACAAACCCAAATAGCCGACATAAATACAAATGGCGCCGAGTCTGTGATCTACGCTTTGGATCGGTAGAGATCAAGCTATGTTGCAGCCATGAAATCCCTGTACTGAATACACCATGCATGTGATACCAGTTGCAAAGACTAGCATAATGCATGCACAATTGCACATGTGAGATGCAATTTTCTCTAGTTTGATTTGAGACACTTGATCTTTATACGAGTGTCACAAGTTCAGTACAAAAAATAGAATGCAAGTAAAAGACAAGATTTATTGCTTTGCTTACTCAAAATACTGTATTCCCATCTATCACAATACCATATATGACAGGTCAAATAATAAATCACATCTTTTATTCTCTTAAGTATGATTAGTAATTGTTCCCATTTGTATGCCATGTGTTTGTTACTCCTGCTGAGAAATGGGGATGTGACTGTTTCAACTTTTCACTGCTTTTCTATAGTCCTAATTTATAGGCCTAGTTATTCAATATCTGGATTTGTACAGTTACCTTTTCATAAATTGAGAACCCTACATGTAGAACTAAAAGAGAGTTAAGTCACATTCAGCAGCTGTTGAGTACATACATGTACTGAGACAAATGAAAAAAAATAATTCATGATTTCATCGTTCATGTAGGCAAAGTGTGTATGGTGATAGGGCCTTCATGGTTATTTATCAATCCTTGTATACTTATAACCATGGAGCTATGCACATTTTGCCAGCAAGAAGGAAAATGAAATCATGTTTTTGCCATTTATCTCAATATCTACTCAATATACTCAACAGCTGCTCAATGCGACTTTACCCCCTTTTACATGTAGTTCTAGGGTCCTCATTTCTTATTTAAGGC